>JANHFM010001719.1:148424-161251 GCA_032468115.1 Grayia smithii | reverse complement strand
GCATACTCTCTCGGTGTACATAAAAGAAAAGATACATTCGGCATGAGTCATAGGGTGAGTTATAACCAGTCCTTGCACTTATGACTGTTGTAGCATTCCCATAGTCACATGATCACAATTCAGGTACCTGGCAACCAACAGTAATTTACAATAATTGCAGCATCCTGGGGTCATATGATCACCATTTGCAACTTTCCCAGCCAACTTCCAACAAAGTCAATTGAAGAAGCCAGCTTTCCTTAAAGGCTGATGGAGTCACTTAACAACTGTGGTTATTTGCTTAACAACTGTGCCAAAAAGGACATTAAACTGGGTGCAACTCACTTAACTGCCTTGCTTGCAACAGAAATTCTGGTCCCAATTGTGGTTGTAAATTGAAAACTACCTTTACAAAATTCCTGTGTCTATGCCACAGAGCTCATAATGTAGGTTTACTAATGGCTTTATATACATATTAGAAAGCACCAAAGCATACTGTGGGATTCTGTGGGACATTACAGGTTCAGTGCCACAGGGTAATACACAAGCTCCAGATTACTTTTGAAACCAAATTTGCAAATAAAACTGAATCCTCATGACTTTCAGTCCTA
The DNA here is from genome assembly GCA_032468115.1 of Grayia smithii. Classification (NCBI taxonomy): domain Eukaryota; kingdom Metazoa; phylum Chordata; class Lepidosauria; order Squamata; family Grayiidae; genus Grayia; species Grayia smithii. Next base: position 160,661 of record JANHFM010001719.1, on the reverse strand, counting down.
ATCCACACAACTGGGTTAATAGGATATTATAGTTATTCGTACTTAAAGCAGCCAAAAGGTTAAAAAAATCAACTTTATTTATTTATTTGGATCACTTTATTATTTTTACAGTAATTCAAGGTGGTAAATATATACAACACATCCTCCTCCTCCTATTTTCCCTACAACATTGGGGATGATTTGGGCTAAGACTGACTGGCCCAAGGTCACCCACCTGGCTTTTGTGGCTAAGGCGAGACTAGAAGGGAACGTTGGACTTACCTGAACGTTCTTTTTCATCATGCAGCGGAGTTCAAGAGTGGGTAGTAACTGCTATCCAATTGGCCAGCAACTGAGTTTGCAAGATATAAAACCCCTCCTCCTTCCTAGAGATGCCATTCGTTTAACGAAGGAACTGGAACAAGTAAGGAACAACACTTGAACAGAAAACAGACAGTATTAATTGATACCCCCCAACCCGAGTCCCGGGTGGGTTTGAACTCCTCCACAGCGTGATGAAAAAGAACGTTCAGGTAAGTCCAACGTTCCCTTTTCCATCACGCTGCTATGGAGTTCAAGAGTGGGATATGCCCAAGTCAAGCATCCTGAGGGAGGGTCAGGGGCTCGGCCCGTTGCTGCGGAGCACTGACCACCTGCTGGAGAACCCGTCGGCCAAACACGGCCTCGGCAGTGGCAAACTTGTCCAGTTTATAGTTCTTAACGAAGGAAGAAGGGGACGACCAAGTGGCCGCTCTACTTATCTCGAGAAGAGATGCTTGTGCTGACCAAGCGGCCGAAGTTGCCGCGCTGCGAGTCGAATGAGCTGACACTCTGGAGGGCCTCGGCCGCTGCTGTTCGTCATAAGCAAGAGATATGCAGGCCTTCAGCCAGTGTCCAATGGTGGCCGCTGAGACCCTAAGACCGAGGGAGCGAGGCTGGAATGAGATGAAGAGGGCCTCCATCTTCCTGAAACTGGCTGTACGATGTATGTATCTGTGGAGGGCACGACGTACGTCCACCTTGTGCCACAGCTTTTCCCGGGCGTGCACGGGTTCGGGGCAAAAGTCCGGGAGTACCAACTCCTGCTCCCCATGAAACCAGGAATTGACCTTCAGAATGAAGGTAGGGTCCAATCTGAGCACCACACGGTCGGGATGGAAGACACAAAGGTCCTGTCTGATTGAGAGAGCGCCCAGCTCTGAAACACGCTGGGCCGATGTGATGGCCATGAGGAATGCCACTTTCAGGGTAAGGAGGCGGAGACTAACCTCGTGGAGAGGCTCGAAGGGAGCGAGGGTAAGTGCCCGGAGAACCAGCGGCAAATCCCAGGTGGGAAAATGATGTACAGTCGGAGGCCGGATGTTGGAGGGAAGAAAGAGCGTACCTGAGGGTGGTGGGACATCGAAGGGTAGCCGGGTGAGGGCAAAACTGTGGCGAGGGCCGCCATTTGCCATCGGAGGGTGGTGACAGCCAATCCCTTGTCCATTCCCTCCTGGAGGAAGGTAAGTGCTTGTTGAACTGTGGCCAGACCAGGGACTAGGTTTCGATCCCGGCACCAGGAATAGAAGGCGGACCAAGTGGCCTGATAAATGCGAGCAGTCGCCGGCCTGTGCGACGCCAAGATGGTCTCAGCTACCCTCTCTGGGTAGCTGTTGTTGATCAGGGCTTCCCGCTCAACCGCCATGCGGTTAAGTGTAGCCAGAGGGGGTCCGGATGACAAATCGACCCCTGACACAGCACCACCTTGCCCGTGGGAATCCGCCGGGGGGGGGGAGAAGTTGATAGACTCACCAGGTCGGCAAACCATACTCGCCTCGGTCAGAACGGTGCCATGAGAATCACCTCCGCTTGCTCGTCCAGGATCTTGCAGACCACCCGCGGAATCAATGGGAGGGGGGGAAGGTGTACAAGAGGCCCGGGGGCCAGCTGGTCCAGAGAGCATCGACCCCGTCTGCCCTGGGGTCCAGAAACCGGGCGTAATATCAAGGAATCTGGTAGTTGTTGTGACTGGCGAAGTGGTCTACGAGGGGATGACCGAAGCGGGCAGTGATCTGACGAAACAGGGACGGGTGTAGCTGCCACTCCGCATTGTTCAAAGTCTGCCTGCTGAGCCAGTCCGCTGTGGTATTGGCCTTCCCCGCTATATGTTCTGTCGGTATGGAAAGGAGGTGCCGTTCTGCCCACCTGCAGAGCAGTTTTGCCTCCCTCATGAGGACCCTGGACCTGGTCCCTCCTTGCCGATTTATGTGGGCCTTTGCCGTGATGTTGTCAGTGAGTAGCAGCACGTGACAACCCTGCAGAGACGTCTGAAACCGGCCGAGAGCCAGGCGGGTGGCGTGGAGCTCGAGCCAATTGATATCCTGACGGAGGTTGACTGGTGACCATTGACCCTGGGTCACCTGGTCGTGGAGGTGAGCCCCCCAGTGCAGCAGACTGGCGTCCGTGGATCCTTGAAGAGGCATCCCTGGAGCAATGCCGCCGATGTCCACCATGTCAGTGAAGACTGCACTGACTGGGGGATGACAAGGAGCCGGTGAGAATTGGAAGTGCCGGCCCGTTGACTTGGGAGGAGCAGCCATTGGAGAGGTCTCGAATGGAGTGAGGCCCAAGGTACAATCCCCAGGCAAGAAATCATCTGCCCGAGGAGTTTTGACAGCAGAAGGGTTGGAGCTGACCTGCGATCTCAGAGCTTCCGCACGGAGACGCAGGTTGTTGATCCGTTCCTGCGACAGGAAGACCTGGCAGGACACAGTATCTATGCAAGCTCCCAGGTGTTCTAGGGAAGTCCTGGGGTGTAGCTGACTTGTCGTGATTGACGGTGAACCCGAACTGCTGCAGGGTGATGATGGTAGTCTGGACATCCGACAGGGCCTGATGCAAGGAGGACGATTGAATCAGGATGTCGTCCAGCTAAAACTGCGTCTGAACCGAGATGGAGCGGAGGTGGGCAGCCACCACCTCGAGAAGCTTTGTGAATACTCTGGGGGCCGACAAGAGCCCGAAGGGGAGGGCACGGTATTGGTAATGGTGCCCGTGGAAGCAAAACCGTAGGAAGCGTTGGTGAGAGGGGCGGATTGGTATATGTAGGTAGGCCTCGCAGAGATCTATGGAGGCCAACAGGTCACCCCTCCTGACACTGGCAAGAATGCTGTGCAACGACTGCATCTTGAACCTTCGGTATGTTACAAACTGGTTCAGCTGCTTCAGATCTAGGATCGCCCGCATCCCCCCAGATTTCTTGGGCACGAGGAAAAGTATTGAGTAGAACCCCCGACCCCTGTGGGCAGAAGGGACTGGTTCTATGGCTCCGATGTCCAATAGGTGGGCAATCTCCTTGGTCATCAGGGCTAATTTTGGAGGGCTGTGGATGGTAGAGCAGCGAATGAACCTCTGAGGAGGAGAGGAGGCGAATTCGATGCTCAAGCCAAGCGATATGGTTTGGAGTGCCCACGAGTCCGTAGTGTTGGCCCGCCAATGGTGGATGAAGTGAGCGAGCCTACCCCCTATGGCCCCGGGGGGGGCAGTCATTTGGAGCGCTGGAAGGGACAGGACCTAGGGCCGTGGAAGGGATGGCCAGAATAGGATGAGCGACCCCTGTCTCGGAAGGAAGAGTGGTCGGGAAACCGGTCCTGGTGCTGAAATCCTCTGTGTGAAGACACGGAGGCTGATCCGTGATTTAAAGGGGGAACGACGAAAGGATGGAAAGGACCGTTGCTTGTGTCTCCTCGGCTGCGAGGGTAAAAATTTACATTTATCCTGTCCTTCGACCAAAAGGGGCTCCAGGGCCTCCCCAAAAAGGGAACCCTCGTGAAAGGAGGAGGCAGATAGGTGCGCCTTAGAGCGCATGTCAGACTGCCAATGGCGAAGCCAGATCATGCGGCGAGTCAGCACGTTGGAGGCAAGTGCCCGTGATGCAAATTTGGCGGAGTTGATAGTGGCATCCGCCGAATACTCCGTAGCAGCGATAATTTTATTAATATCCTGCTGCATCCTCTCATCATCGGGGGCAAGCAGACCTGCAGCTGCTGAAGCCAGACTAAGGAGGCCCGATTGAAAAAGGATGCTGCATGGTGGCCTTAATAGCCCACACTGCAGTGTTGTGGTTCTTGCGGCAAGACAACTCGGACTTTTTGTCCTCTGCCCTAAGTCCTTCAGCGGCGTCCGTCGGAATGAGGGAGGCAGATGTCAGATTAGCTATGGGGGGATCTACGGTGGGCAGGTGAAAGAGGGTCTCCAGATTGTCTTCCACAGAGTATAGTTTCTTATCTAAACTGCTGGGGGCAGCCACTGCGCCGGGCTGGGCCCACTGACGCTTAATGATGTCGACAAACATCTTAGGGGCAGGAACGACCTCCTGCTCCGTAACGGGCTCTGTGAATAGTAATAAAGCCGGGTCTGGAGGGTCCACAGATCCCTCTGACTGCCCTTTGACCCCCATGTTAACTGCTTGTTTGGCCTTGTGCAACAACAGGCGAAAGGTTTCCACCTTAAACAGGCCTTTGGAGGGAGATATGCCCCATGGAAGGGTGTCATCCTCTGAAAAATTTAGTTCATCAACGTCCTCACCCTCCACTGAGAACAACTTGCAGTTTGGTGAGGGGGAGCGCGCTGGGTGTAGCCGAGCAGCTGAGGCCCGCGCTGCTCGTTGACGTCCCTTGCCGGTTTTTACCGCTGCCCAGAGCTCCTGCGGTAGCGCAAAATACCTGACCCGCGACCACAACAATCGGCGGAAGAACCGCCGTGCAAGCCTGATGGCGCGGTGAGCTTGGGGCGCTGCTGATTGCGCCGCTTGCAGGCACACTAGTCATCCCTCATCGCCGTCCAGAGTTCCCGCGGCCGCCCAACAGCTGAGGCGCGGCCGCCAATCAGAGCCTGATAAAAACCCCGGCGCGTAGCCGATGGAGCACTTGCGGCAAGAGGGAATGCCCACGAACTGCCAGGGAGTTTCCCCGGCGCTTGGCCGAGATCGGAGATAAGGAAGGCGCCAAAATTCGAAGGACACAAAAGGTAAGAAGCCAAGAAGGAAGGAAATGAAACAAAATAAAATAAATTTAGGAAGGAAGGAGGGTAAGACCGAAGTCTAAAGCAAAAATAAGAAGAAGTTCACAGTCTAAAACAGTGAGAAGAATTCACTAGCCAGGGACTGAGTTAAATGAATGGGGTCTCTAGGAAGGAGGAGGGGTTTTATATCTGGGAAACTCAGTCACTAACTAATGGGATAGCAGTTACTACCCACTGTTGAACTCCGTAGCAGCTGGATTAACAGTTAACAGAGCACTCTTGAATATACTAAGCACAATCTATGATGATGGAAAATAATTATACCTATTAGAAAAGGCTTGACATTCAAATTTTCTTTTAAATCTTGTCATCTTAAATCCAATAAACATACTGAATGAGAGTTTGGAAGACTTTTTCATTTATAAATATTAACTGAGTATTAACTGATAATTTTAGATTCCAAAATACACTCCCAAAATTGGATTGGCTTATTCACAAATATATGCAATAATTTTTTTCCCCATGAAAAAAGTGCCATCTGCACATAAGCCAATTGTGAAAATTAAAACATTTGAAAATTTCAAGGGTTAGTTTATCCACACATTTGAAAAACAAGCTTCTAGAATTTGATGGGACAAAACTGACAGCAACTTGCAATTCAATTAGGAAAGATTGGATTCTGTGAAGTTCAGTGGATAGTACTGGGCATAAAGAGAGATAAGAGTAACATGTTAATGATTTAAAAAACAGTAATATGTGTTAGCCTTAAAATGCACTCTCATCACAAACCAGTAACCAGGATTACTAGCTCTATTTTTATCACAGCATTAATAGACTTATTGCGAGTCTGAAAATGCTCCTCCCATTCCTCACTTTTACTCTCCCAATTTCTAGGGAGGGTCTCCACTTCTGAAACTTTTTTCTCATTCATTATATTTGAGTAATACTATTCTTGGGTGATCAAGGTGTTAAAATACCTGAAGCTGGGCAAAGGCAGCCACCCTGGTAAGAGCCATGCGGCGTGACTAAATCCCCCATCCAAATCAGCATAGAGTTGTGCTACTTTCTCATTGAGAATGCTTCTTATTTCCTTCCCATGTAAACAGTGGCTTGCAGTCAAAATGATTAGTTCGGAAAGTGCTTCAAATAAATCTGTGAATTTCAACAAGGATTTTTTAAAAAACAATAAGGTTACTATTTCCAGTCCACTTTTAAAATTACAAGAGTTAATAAGATGAACACAACAAGATCAGTCTGAATTTTTATGATGATTCCTTATTCAATATTTTGAGATAGAAAGGCGAAAGATGTTCTGGAGCAGGGCAGAAGTTGGGGAGAGAAGGGATAAGCTTACTTTCCTTTTCCATCCCTCATTATCAAAGAATATCTCCCCCCACCCAAAAAAAGCATATCACCATTGAAGCTTGCTTTTTAGTTCTGATAAGATCAGTAAAGTAAGTTATTGTATGTACACAAAAACCTAAAACATCACAGGTAAACTCCTTTAGCCAAAGTCTGCACCCTTTCTAATAGGGAATGCCAAGGGCTAACTGAAAACCAGTCAACTTCTGCACTCAATCACACAACAGTACAGAAGCTCAACAGCATTCAGGACCAGCCCTTGCATAAGCCATGAACAACCATCAGAAAGCAGATAATACATTTATTTATTTATTTATTTATTTTTGTTAAATTTATACACATAAATTCCATCTGCTATTTACAGAACTGCCAGCCATAATCTCAACTGAATTTCATCAAGTTTCAGCAACACAGCTAGTACCATCTGCCACAAATAATGCAGCAAGAAAACAACTAGCAGAATTTCCTGGGGTTTGGAATTGAGGTTATTATTACAATTTTCACTGAGGTGTTTTTTTGGCTTGGCATACATTTTCTACATACATCTGCCTTCCTTGGTTTGATCAGATTAAATCTTATAGTCAAAATATAAATCTTTTCAAATGGTATACTTACTTCTTTTTCCTTTATCTCCCCAACTTTTAAAGTATTCTATAGTCTCTTTCTCAATTATTGGTATATGATTTTTAAATTGACTTATGTTCAGACCAGTTTTTAGCATCTTCTTCTGTTCCAAAAATACCTTAAAAATAAAAAGAATATTAATTTCAAAGCAAAATACTTGGCTTATACTAGCCTTCCTTAAACTGTGTGTTCTGGAGCACTAGAATGTTAATTCACAGAATTATAAACAAGTTATAGAAACACACACACAAAAACACACATACACACAAACATACTTACTTTACACTCTACTTTATTATAAGGGTACATTATCAGAATCTCACAAGTTTGAAGATACAAAATTCCTTCCACTATTTCTTAACCCCCTGAACAATTAGGTGGGTTCTTCCTAAATTTCTTTATCTGTTAAGCTGCTGTGGGCTCCTCAATCTTTTGTTTGATTGAATCCTAAATTGCATCTATTCTGCTCATCCCCCAAAGTCATCCAAACATCCCATTACTTCAGTGGAAGGTATAAGCCGTGCCCTTGAACAGGCAGTCAGAAGATGAAAGCTGTATTTTCATCACAAATCCAGCCTTGTTATTGACTTTTTCCAAATGAAGCTCTTGGTCAACAGTAAAGCTTTATATTTAGAGATATTTAAGAGAAATGTTCTTTTATAATTAAACCTAATCTGTTATGTCAGTTTTTATATTCTATTTTTATGATTTAGTACTGAGATTTAACTAAACTAATGATTAATGTAACAATATACATACTGCATTGGGTACATCATAAGCTACTCCCTTGCCAAAAACAGGAGTAGTTAGCTGTGAATAAACTTCTTCTGCATTCAAGTCTTCATTTTTACTGTTGAACAAGAGAGCAGCTGCATCACTGCCCAGGAGATAGGTGAAGGTCTTTCCCACCATAGTGAAGCTAAATACAGGCCCATACTGCAAGAGACAAACCGAGCAGTTAGAAAATAAGAAACACAAAGAAAAACAGAAGCGTACAACAACAGCATTTTTAGCATACAGTAGAACCTCTGGTCATAACCATAATTTGTTCCATAACTTTGGTCACAAACCGATTCTGTCGTGACCTGAACCTAATTTGGAAACTTGGCACTTACAAAAAAAAATGGCGCAGAAGATCAAATCGGCTGCAAAAAAAAATTGTGAATTTTTTGGTTGGAACCCAATTTGGTCGTGGTCAAAGCATTCGTGACCAGAGGTTCTACTCTAATTGCATGTGAGTGACAATATAAATACATAAAACACACGTGACAAAAGAACACATGATCAAATATTGATGCTCAACACTGTCTCCTCAATTAATTAATCATTTTTTGCGTAAGTAACTGGAAGAGTAACCAAACTACATATTGAAATGCTCCTTGCTCTAATTAAAATGTTTACCTGTAGACTATTTAGGGCTACTTCATTCTGTTTCATCTTGACAATAAAATACTAATTTCACAATTTCTTATTTTATTTAAATTATAGTTTAGATCAGTGTTGTTCAAACTCAGCAACTTTTAGATATGTGAATGTCAACTTCCTTGCTGGCTGGGAAATTCTGAGTGTTCCCACATCTTAAAGTTGCCAAGTTTGAAAAATGGTCAATGGTAAATCCAATAACAACATAGAACAATTCAGTCAGAGTTCAGTTCTTTATTTGCTTACACCCAATAGACAGACTCTTGCTAGACAAAATCCTTACTTTTTGTTTCCCCTCTCTCTTTCTGTAATATCCTATGTCCTTACTGCTTTCCATCATACCAGTTCTTCCTCCATGGGCACCATATCTCAGAAAACACTGATTTAGATCCAGTAGTCACGTGCGCTTGCCAGGAAGATGATATTCTGGTTTCTGGCGTGCGCATGTGCACTGACCAGCTGGTCTTTCAGTTTCTGGCACACATGCATGCTGGCTGGGGTGCAAGTGCACACTGGAAACAGGAAGATCATCTTCCCTGCACGCACATGCACACTGGGTGGCTGCTCTTCCAGTTTTTGGCACTCCCACGCATATGAAGACAGCTGGCCAGCATGCCAGAAGTTGAAAGAGCAATGGCTCACGTTCCCAGAGAGATGGCGCTGTGTGCCACTTCCGACGCACGTGCCATAGCTCACTCTCACGGGTATAGAGGAAACTTCTTCAGTGACCACTGCAGAAAGTAGCTAAAACAGCCTTCAAGTGCAGTGCTTTCTGAAGCTTGCCCAACCTGGAATCTCATATTGAGCACCTAAGATTTTCCAAACTAGGTGACTTTGGGGTATGTTTCAGCCTATCCTGCAGCATGTACTAGAGACAGTGAGCCTATAGATTATCTGCAGTGGATGCCAATGGAAGACAACCTGAAGCAATCACAAAAGGAGAATGGTATATGTTAGTCATCACAAAGGCTGCTGTCAGTATTGCAAAGGAAGCAACATCTCTCTGCAGGCAGAGGTTTTGTGGAGTCCAACATTCTCCTAGACTGGATGGGTTCACAATACAGGGTGGAGTTTCTCATCTGGACTTCCCTCTACAATGAGGACCACTGGCTTGTATGGCAGGCAGTCCTCAGCCCGGAAGTATTTTGAACTAACACTGGAAGAGAATCCTAGGAGTAGCTTCCTTCTGTGGCTTCAAAGCCACCTGACCTTTGCATTGAGGCAAATTGCTACCATCTCACTTCAGCAAAGCAAATCATGTTGCCTCCATATTGTTTTATCACTTTGCTTTGACCTGCCCTAAGAGTAAGTTTTTGTTAGATTTCACATGCACCCCTAAATGAAATATTGGAACCGCTAACAAGATGACATTTGGAGAAAGAGAAGACATGGAAAAAAGATTACATACAATACTCTGCTTTCAGGCTCCATGAGTTACATCAATATTTTTAGATTTGTTGGATATACAGTTATGTTTGTCAAACTAAACTATTGTCCTTATTTAGTTGTGGACTCATTAATTCCTCCAGTTGTCCAAAACAAATATTGCTGTTTAAATATCTGGAATAATTATATTATTGCAAAACGATCACATTAGCAGTGCAAAAGAATTAGGCTCACCTTTTCATACGCATCTTCTAAAAATTGGATAGGGTTTTTTCCAAAGGCAATTGCATGTCCCAGAAAAGGGATATTTGATGGAATGTAAGGTGGATACTTCTACAGATGGAAAAAGAGCAAGAAACAAACCCTATTTTATACCTGTACAGAGAGCAGTACACATTTAACTAGACTGATTTTAAACAACAAATTTAAAATCTTTATTGAATCTTTATTATTTATTTAATAAATAAATTAAATAAATAAATTAATCTTGTTTCCCTGTCTTTAATAGAAGTGGGTAAACAAATGCTGAATATGACTGCTAAGATAACATCTTTAATGAACAAAACTCTGATTGGAGGAGGCTTTAAGCATAAAAAAGAATTGCATGGAATTGATCCCAGAAAATCAGAAACTATAACTAAAAGAGAAATGAAAATAATGCTAGATGAACAGATCAAAAGGGCACCAAATGAGTAAGCTCATTTTAACAATATAACTAAGCATTTTACTTTAGGGCTCAAAACTTTTGGCTAAGAACCTAAAACTTGTGCTACTGGTCCTGCCCTTCACAATTAATAAATTAATTTTGTGGTTGCTAAATAGAGATTCTCACAGTAAATCACCACTACACAGAGCCCTCAAAAATGCTCACTTCTGATACTCCATTACGGGAAAAGAGGACAAACACTTTTTATTTTGGATTGGGTAGCAAAATACTCTTAAGATCTGCAGTTCCTATGAAACCTACTATCTTTGAAACTTGAAAGATGATAGAAACTGAAGTTGTACATTGGGAAGAAAGGCTCATCACCTTTGCCAGTGCACACTGGCCATACTGGCAAAGGATTCTGGAAGTCACAATCCTAATACATCTGATGGGCATCAAATGGGAGCCAGGTGATGTGTCATGGCCAGACAACACAATGAACTAAGCAGACCTTCCTCCATGCGTTTGTCTTTTTATCGAGGAATATTGAGGACCGGTCTCTCATTCTACACACAGGCTTCCACAAAAGCCCAAGGGATAGTTGCTTTTTTTTATTTTGGAAACAAAAGGGAGTTCTCATTATCAACCCGTGAAGAGCAGAGAGACTCCGTGTGTGTACATGTATGTCGCTCTGCACCTGCTCTGGTGCCCTTTTGCATCCCGAGTCACATCAAAGTACTTGCCCCGAAGGGTTTATATGGGGAATGAGAATCAAAACACACATACACGCACACAGAACACCAACTCCCCCGTACCTTTAAAGAAAAAAGGCTGTACCGCCGATGCGGACGCCATCCAGCATCAGCTTACTTACCTGGCCGCTGGCACACTGCCGCTGCTGGCGAGTGCCCAGCTGAAACAAGTAGCCCAAGCTCAGGGCAAAAGCAGAAGCGGCCAAAAGCAGGGACAGCGGGCTGCCGGCCGCGACCCTTTCCAGCACAGAGCCACCCGCTTGGAACCAGCTCGGCTCCATCGTGCCTTCAGCTGGGAAAGAAGCGCCGCGCGACTCTCACAAGGCGGGATCCAGAAACACTCGGGCGGAGCCCGCCGATGCTGGGCAGATCTCTGCCCATCTGACGAAGAGTGCACGGCAGCCAATCGGCGAGCGCACGAGGACGGGGTGATCACGGGAGGACTGGGGCGGGTTGGAGCAGCGGGAACCCGGGCGATTGTGAGACTGGAAAGCGCCGGACATTTCTGGAAATTACATTTTTTTGTGGTGGTATTTGTAGACACTACGGGCAATGGTGAAGGTGGCTCCGGACCGGTTGAGGATTGGGAGGGGATGGCGTGGTGATATGATGGGCGTGGAAACTAACTATCTCTCCCTGCCTATTCATTTGTTTAGGAGAGATCCGACGCTCTTTGAATGGCTTGTGTCTACGATCCAGGACCTTTCTTCCTAATGTGATATGTGTGTCAAAGGTGATATGACATGCCACCATTCATTAATATCCCAAAAGCTACTCTTGAAAGCATGCTCTCTTCCCAAATGATTTTTAGAGACCATGCAGGAATGGGGTGTGTTCTCACACATCCTCCGGACCTTCCAGAATTTTCTACTACATACTCTCATGGCTTTCAGACCCTCCAGATTTGCCCAAAATATTTGCCAACACTGCTCTAAGCATTACTCCGTATTGAGGGATAGCTGCTTACATGTTTCTGCATTGAGTGGGAGAAAAGATGTTGCTGTTTTAAAGAACTGCTAATGAAAATGAAAATGGATGACACTTTCTAGGCCAGTGTTTCTCAAC
>JANHFM010001719.1:79692-92275 GCA_032468115.1 Grayia smithii | reverse complement strand
TGTTTTATGTAAGCCGCCCCGAGTCCCTTGGGAGATGGGTGGCATATAAATGCTATTAAATAAATAAATAAATATAATCTTCATCTGCTATGATCATTGCAATCCCATTCTGGCAAAGAAAGTATGATCACACATCCATGGTCTGTTCAGATCTTTTGAATTATCTCTCAGTTTTATGATATCATCACATAATAACATTATTAGTTGTAGCGACATTCTGGTCTTGTGATTACTGACAGCTAAGATATCATTATAGTAGGATAATGATATATATAGTATAGATATCAGTATAGTAGTAAAGTTCTTTTCTAAGAACTTTATGCTAAAGTTTCTGTTTTAGACAATGGGGACAAAAAAGCACAAAACCAATAAATCACTTTAAAACGTTGCAAAGAACATGTGATGCTTACAAAAGACTTATCTGTTTACTGAGTTTGCCATGAAAATTCTTATTTAAGACACAGAGTGCGTCATCCAAATACATTAAAATCTTTCTCGGTGATAATTCCATATAGTAAAGTAGAAAATTGGAAAAATTAGCATTTCCTAATTCAATTGGCTAAATTAATTAACTGAATTAAACAGCATTTTGCCCAGTATAGGATACCTTTTAACTCCAATTTCAATTTCAGTGTCTTTTAATTTTTCATTAACTATGCTATAATTAGAAGTTTATTTTATATTTTATATGTTGCAGAATAAAATTATATGTTGCAGAATAAAAGCTTATGTTGCTTTTTAGAGTTCAAAGTGTATTTTTAGACATAATAATATTTTACTATGCTTTTCTAATAAAGATGTTATTGTTTAACAGAATAAATCTTAAAACTGTGTAGAAACAGCTAGAAAATCCCCTTTTGTCTAGATAAAGTCAATAAAGTTTATGATTTACTGTAATTTTTCAATATGATCAGTTTTGACAAAACCTTATTAAAATTTTTCAGTAGAATTTGAATACTGTTTTTTCTTTCAGACTTAACATGCTACTGATCTTTATCCTAAGTGATTGAAAAGACATAAAAGAAGCACACTTATTAGTATCAACATGGGAAATACAACTACTAAGTTCCGCAAAGCACTTATCAATGGAGATGAAAATTTGGCCTGCCAAATATATGAGAGCAACCCTCAATTAAAAGAATCTCTGGATCCTAATATTTCTTATGGAGAACCTTACCAGCACAATACTCCATTACATTATGCTGCTAGGCATGGGATGAATCGAATATTGGGGTGAGCATTATAGACGTACGTTTTCAACTTGCTTCAGTGAGACACACAATAAGATTGCATTATTACCAGATGGTTCCTACATGATTTTATTTTTGAAGTGGAAATGTAATTTCATAAAGCATGGACAGTACTGATTAGGATTTCTGCCAGACCCAAATAAACGCAATGAACACAATGAAATGTATCAATAGGATGCAGTGAAGAGTCTCCTGGCAACATAATATTCTGTTCATTTAAAATGTCAAGTGGAAGGCTATTTCCGTATTTTTCATTTAGCTAACTGGATTGCAGTATATGCTTAGGTACAAAACCATAATGTTTTATTTTGTTGTGGATTAGTAATAAGCCAAAGTTTTAGGGCATTAAGCACTGTTTGAAAACATCGTTTTCAACAACTGACCGTAGTTGTAGCTTAGTGAGATGGTCAATGAAATGATTTGCTTGATTTCTGGGATCGTGGATAATTCTTGGCTTGGTCTTGTGCCTTATGCAAATATCTATCTTAATTCACAAAAATGCAAGACAAGGACATCTAAAAATCAAGGACAAAGGTGAAAAATGTGAAATTAGCCAAAGAAGCGGTGATAGCTTTGCTCTTTGCTTTGTTCATCTATAATATTTGATTTTGGCTATTTATATCTTATTCAACAACAACTTATAGCTTGTTATAATATGTAAACATATCACATAAACATATTAAAATTACAACTAGTTTTATACCTCTAAAGAGGTGAAATAAGTTCTTGATGGACCTTGAGCATTTTGTTCTAAAAGTGGGTGAAAATTATTTTTTCATTTTTCTGTCCTTGCAGAAGTATTTTATACAGCCACAGTCAAGAGATGTTTTTAGTTTTTCGCCTTACATTTGTGTGCATATATTTCTTTTGATATGCAGTTGTAACATTTTGGTTGTGTGCTATAATAATATGTAATCGGTTATTCACAACTGCCACTTTTCAGTAAAAGACCAAAGTGCCTGTTAAAAATCTGAAAGTGTAATTATTATTTCATTTTTCTTCTTGTGAACTGTATGTAAAATTTTCTGACACAGGTCAGAACTGTATGTAAAATTTTCTTTTTAATGATTTCACTATTTTAATTATCTCGGAACAATCACATTAATAAAAAGTTCAGTACTTATTTTAATTGCATGTTTTAGCAGAAAGAATTCAAGAACTAATTATGTTGTTTTCTCTGAAATATTTTCAACTCAGTAGCGTAGGAAAAATATAATTCAGAATTGCTTAAAATTCGGAGTACTAAAAATTGTCTTCTAAATTGTGTAATTATTTTCTTTATATAGGACTTTTCTTTTTGTGAGAGATGGGAACCCAAATAAACGAAATGTGCACAATGAAACTTCTATGCACTTGCTTTGTATGGGACCTCAGATTATGATTCCTGATGGAGCTCTTCAACCTCGCCTGACAAGACCTTTTGAAGATGATTTCAGAAGAGCAGATTGCCTACAGATGATTTTAAAATGGAAAGGGGCAAAGCTTGATCAAGGAGAATATGAAAGAGCTGCCCTTGATGCTGTTGATAACAAAAGAAATACACCTTTGCACTATGCTGCTGCCTCAGGAATGAAGACTTGTGTAGAGGTAAAAATTCATATATAGGTAGTCCTTGACTTATGACCACAGTTGGGACCAGAGTTTCCTTTGCTAAGCAAGGTGCTTGTTAAATAAGTGATGTCTGATTTTACAGTCTGTCTTATTATGCTTGTTGAGCAAATCATTGTAATTGTTTAGTGAATCATATGGCTGTTACGTGAATTAGCTTCTCCCATTGACTTTGCTTTTCGGAAGCCAGTTGGGAAAGTGACAAATGATGATTGCACCAGGTCTTTGCAACTCTTACAAATACATTCCAGTTGTCAAGAGTCAACTGGGGATATTGTGACAACTATAAGTGTGAGGACTGGTCATAAGTCAATATTTTCAGTGCTGTTGTAATTTCAAATGGTCACAAAGTTGAGGACTACCTGTAAATAAGGTACTTTCTGAAGTGAATAAAAAACATATACTTGGCACAAAAGATAGAAAATGTAATAAATTATTAGGCAATATTAATAATTTAAGAGTATTAAAGAAAGCACTAAAGAAACACTACATTAAGAACTGTGTTTGGTATTACATTTTTATACATTTATATCCTGCTTTTCTTCTGTGATAGAATTACAAGTAACACTCCTCAAACTTGGAATGAGGCTCCATTCAGTCGCTGTTTAACTTCAACAGATTTGCTTCATCAAGCACAGTAGCTATTCTTAAAATACCTTATGGCATTGCATATGTTCTACTATCTTAGTTGTAGAAGTGTAATCTCTGAATTTAAGCTTAAATATCAATTTTTAAATGATTCTTCAAGTTTCATAGTTACCATGGAGAAGCCAGGAATACTTCAGTGTTTCCAGCAGGCCTAGAATTTCTTGTTACGTTACACTGATGTCATTCCTTATTGACTAGGTTTATTTAGCCAGGGTGAGAGACCTAAGAGACCTGAGAAAGGGCCAAGATTTCAGTCTGATCACAAGATTTTTAAGGCTAAATTTCCATAATACTCTTTATGTGAGAAAAAAACAGAAAGATGCTGTTTATGTAAAAGATAATGCTAATGGCTTGTGGAAAAAAGTGATTGTGCTAAAAATAATGTTTGACTAAAAGTAAAATTGTAGAAGGAATATTGAATGGTGGCAGCTACAGATTACACGTGCTAGAGCTTGAATTGCAATGCCATATTACTATTAAGTGTTTGTTTCTTTATTCATGTCAGAAGCATCACAATTGAAATAAGGCATACTATATGACATAAAATTTAAAATGTAAAATACCTGATTAAAATATGTACTAGTTGAACAGATGTTGCCAAAATTAATTGCATAGAAATGAGCCCCTGTTTACACTTTGGATGCTTCGGGTATTGAAAGGATTAGCTAGCTATAAACTGTTGCCCAGGAGACACCTAAGTGTATTAACAGCAGGTGGAGGGTCCTTTCATGCTCCCCACTACTAGAGGAATTACAGGCTTTTAAGTTTGAGCATAAGTATGACATGAATGATACATGTAACATGATTGATACATATATATTGGTGAACTGCTGGAGAAGATCTACCCTCAGTTGCAACGCATGAAATTTGTTGATGCTATATTGAATAAAGGCTAGAGCACCATTTAATCTAATATTAAATACTGGATCTATTCATATGTTAATTTTCTGCAGAAAAGGACACTTGAGAATTTGAAAATTAGCATGGCAATCTTGGAATTGACCAATTTTTGTACATGTTTGAAACAAAGAATTGTACAAATGTTCATTGATAATTTTTTTCACATCCTCCACTATAGGGGAGAGAAAAAATAACTGGCGTCCCAATCGCTAGTGCTACCTTGAAGTTAATTGCTTGTTAGCACTTATATGAAGCTAGCTGATAAAGAAAGCATTCCTTAGGAGGGGAAAAGCTTTGATCTAGGTTGAAAGGAAAAAGGGAGTTTAACTAAAGTTAGAGCCTGCAATTTCCGTATTCCTGTTTCCTATCGAATAATGAGTGTTTTCACATGGGAAAAAGTTGGGGAGTGAAGGTAAATCCAAGGTTATCTAAAATCCCCTTTCTATTCCATCACCTTATTCATGAATACAGCATATCTTTCAAAAAGACTACAGATTGCTCAGATATTACATCAAGTGCCAAACTTGGCACTTGGATAGATTTCTGAGAGGGGTAATTTTCCACTTCCCCTCCCCTTCTAGATTTGGTAATACTAGCCAGGTCTGCTCTTTTATACATAGTGAGATTTGGAGATCTGGCATTTAATAGCAGCTCGGGAGCCCCTGGAATCCAAATATCTGATTCTGGCTCTTGATGTGAAGATTAAGAGCCAGAAGGAGAGAATCATATAAAGGTATGGAATCTGCTTTCCACAAGAGTACCCACCATACGTACTTTGCCCATTGCAATCAAGATCCTATTCCTCCGTGACTTCCTTCATCTCCTAGCTAATACTTTTTTCTCTCCCAAAGAAATCTGATAAAGGAACACTCAGCCAGTGACTTCAGGCTTAGATCAGCTGCTTAGGTGCCATATCTTGCTCTCAACAAAAACAGGAAGCCCTAACAAAAATGGGAAATTTGAAGCCTTTGCTGTCACTCAGGAAACAAACCAAGATCCCAAAATCCAAATCCAGTGCTGCCTCCGAAGTCTTTTGCAAGGAGCAGTTCGTAGGACATTAATGCAGATGTACAGTAATTCAGCAATGACATTGTCCTAGATCATATTCCAGACTATAATAAAAAAGATTAAGCTTCCAGAAACATTCTTCCAAACCATTCTCCTGAATAATCCAGATGAATTAAAAAGTCAATAAATAAAAAAGTAATAAGCCAATGGAGCCAATGCTATGTCAGTAGCTGCAAATAAAAACCTTTTGCTTTCTTAAAGCTCTTGCTTGTTTCCACTCTGGTAAACTTAGATTTTCATGACACAGAGAGAGATTGTCAAAATGTTAATTGCTAACTTAAAGGTGTCCAGAATTCTAATGCCAGGAATTAATCAACCATCTTGACCCCAGATAAAATTTCCAGATCAGAGCTGTAATTCAAGCCATGGTGACTAAACAGGACAATAGAGACCTTTGGAGGTCTTCTCCAGCAGTTCACATGTAGTGAACTAGCAATATTTTCACCTCTTAATTGAAAAACAGAGCCTATTCCAATTTACCAAAATCCTAAGCAACACATCAAACCTCTAAATTAACACATTCTAGCAGCCACCTTAAATTTACACTTCCCTTAAACACTTTGGATGTACTTCCATAGCGAAAGAAAAAAAGCTATCATATAAAGTCATTGTTTCATATTCTCCTCCACTGCCTGAAAGTTTGTAATATATGGTAGCTTTTTAAAGAGGTTTACAATATAAAAATGGCTCTTGAAATTTCTTGACTTTCTATAGTATTATCCATAGTATATAAAAACATCACTGATATTTCTATTTAATTTTTAGCTTCTTGTAAAACATGGTGGAGACTTGTTTGCTGAAAATGAAAATAAAGATACTCCCTGTGATTGTGCAGAGAAGCAGCACCACAAAGAGTTAGCTCTCAATTTAGAATCTCAGATGGTGTTTTCACGAGATCCTGAAGCTGAAAGTATTGAAGCGGAATATGCTGCTTTAGATAAAAAGGAGGTAAAATAAAATAAAGAATGATTTATATCAGCCAAATATGTAGTGTATCCTCTTAATGTGCTTTTTATTAGAAAAAGCCTGAGTCACTAGAGAACTGTGTAATGTTTATCGTAAGCTCTTGGGCTTGTGTATTAGAATCACAAGGAGCTGCTTTAGAGCAAATAGATTTATGCACCTAACAGTTCTATTCTCTAATAAACACACTGTTCAGAGGCTTTTGAAAGGCAGGGTTCTTTAATGTGATTTTCTCCCTGTTCCTTCTTTGAATTGACTATATCATGTGCTGTATTTACTCAAATTGCTTTCAAACTACATATATAGAAAGAAATATGTTGCAAATATCTGTACTTTATAAATACAAAATGTAACATTATTTCACCCAGTGATCCCCAACCTTTTGGTTACCAGGAACCGGACTACTGGAGGGCATATTTTTCTGTGGATCAAGAGGTCATGGTTTCACATGCTGCGTGGATTCCGCATGCGCATGGATGAGGCTTCTCTCATTTGCTCAGACTGGTTCCTGGCAGGCCATGGACCAGTGTTAATCCACAACCTATCCAAGGGATAGGGAATCCCTGATTCAACCTATTATGATAAAAGTTAATAAGCTTCTGAAAGATAGCAGCTAGCTACCTTAAATATTTGAGGTTTTGGGGTTTTTTATGGTAAATAGGAATTTTTCTCTTTTACTGTTATTAGTAATTTTAAATTATTGCAGGCTTAGTTTTTCTATAGAAATACATTTCGCCCTCCCCAAAAAAGGAAGATAAAGCAAGAGAAGTTATGTTGCAGAATGGAGTGTTGCAGTTCAAGACTAAAAGAATGCCAGCTGTGGACATGCTTCTAATTGGTCAGACTTACAGTGATCCTGGGTGACCCCTGGGTGTCCCTTTTTCCCATCTAAACCATTTGGCACTTCTCAAAATGTGCAATTAGTCTTTTTGTTCTTTCTTGACTACATGAAGACTAGTGGTCAAGAATTTGTGTGCTTGTATACAAAGCCAAACCAGATAAAAACTAAAAGCAGCAAAGTATACTTGCAAACCTGTGTAATCTTAACAAAGATATCTATTTTGTGCCTTGGGCTGATATGCAGTAGGTTTTTTTAAGTTCTGATATGTATAACAACATTACAGTCTTAACTCTCCAAATCTTTTAAAAGAGTGAAAATGGAGGATCTACATTAAAACAAAACATAATGATAGAAAATGAGGGGAAGAGTTAGTGTTATGCCCTAGTTATATATAACACAATAGTACATTGTATAAATTAATGCTTTCTGAAAGACTCAATAGGAGAAGAAAAGATATTAATGACAAGTTGAAGAAACTTGACATTCTAGGAACCATTTTTTTCTTTTTAAAAAAATTGAAAAGAAATATATGCTGAAACACATGTTTGAGCACATTGCATGTCTATTTTAGTGGTTTTGGACCCTTTATTAGTCAAATTGGCTAAAAAATGAAAGTCAAACCTCAAATTCTTACACTGATTGCATATAACTTTCAATTTTAACAATGTTCTTATAAATATGCCCCCACAATGCACCAACTTGCATTACAATTTTGGTTACAAGATTTTGGTTACAATACAAGTACACACTTTATAGAGGAATGTTTGTGTTCTGTTTTTGCCCTGAAATCTGCATTGGCCAGGATGATAGTGCATACTCAGTGAAGCTATGTTTATATAATCACGACCGAACTTTTCTCTCTCTCCACATTTGTATCAAAAAATATTCAAAAGTAAAACTCATATTAATATTTAAATAGCTTTTTATTCTACTGTCAACTGAAATCGACTGACTTTGATGACTCAGAGGGCTTCAAAAATCATTTTGGGGTTCCTGATATTATGGGGGATTATTGGGTAGAAAAATGTGAAAAATAGGTTGCCTTGAATAGTTGCCATAAAATTTATTTTAAGAGTTTCTATCCAGTTCATTTTGAAACCTACTTATAAATAAAATATTTTTATTACCTTATTTCATTCCATCTCACAGCCATATGAAGGACTTCGACCTCAGGATCTTCGAAAGCTCAAAGATATGCTGATTGTAGAATCTGCTGATATGCTGCAAGCACCATTGTTTACTGCCGAAGCTTTGCTCCGAGCTCATGGTAATCAGAAACTATATCATTCAGCAAAACTTTAATAACAAAATATGCTAATATGTTTTTCCTCTGCTTTTCTAATAAAAATGACAGAGTGTTATAAACACAAATTGCTTAAATACTTTATTCCATTTTGCATTTCTGGTAATTTAACCCATTCCTTATGTTGCAAAGTATAAAATCATTTTTAACATTGATAGTGGTGAGATTATATTTAGTATTTTAATGATCATCATGAAAGATTAGTAATTTTATTGGAACCTGAGCAATCAATGTTGGAAATCATTTTCCTCTAAAGCTGGATAGGTCCTTTCATTATGAAAGTATAATCTAACAGTTATGTGAATTGCAGATGTGCCTCTCTTATGAAATTCTTAGCTGCAAGAGAACAGAAGTAGGTTGAATTGTTTATTCCTGTGTTGAAGAACAAAGCATATTAGATCAGGATAATCAACTTAATGCTAACAGTTCTTAAGAAGTATGGAAATTTATGTTGAATTCTTGACAATCCAATTAATAATCCAATTAATAATCCAGAATAAAGTTAGATTTGGGTTATGATTTGGTTTAGTCACTTTCTTTAAGAAATTAATTCAAATTTTTCAGTTTTAGCCTAATTTATTTAAGGAGGTTCAGATGATTGATCTCATTATTGTGCAGGGTAATAACATTAAAAAAATGATCAGGGCTCATAACAAATTAAAAAAACATGACTGTAATCATGAATAATTGTAAATCAAATTCTATAAGATCTCAATTCTATAAGATCTTCAAATTTAGAGCAGTTCATTCTCAAATTGAGATTATAGAGGACTGTTTCTTAGTAATATATTAATTGTAACTTCATTCATTTGGTCACATGAAATTTAAATACCTTGTATGTTTAAAAAAAATAGGATTTTTCTATCTTTCTTTAGGATTAAGCAGGAAAATTATTTAGTTTAGCAGAACCAAAATTCTGTGGTCTAAATCCTTTATGCAGATAATTTTGGAACCATGTAGCAGGACATACCTGAGATTTGGTTCTATTTTTTTTTATATACAATGGTTATAAATCAGTGAATGAGCCATGAACAAAGAGAAAACTGATTGGAACTAAAGATAGTGGGCAGAAATAAAAAAGTTTTATCCTTTTTCTGTGCCTCTATATAATATAATATAATAAAATCTCACAAATCAATTAATAAATTGTTGAACAGCAGTAATAAAATTGGCTTTCTCATCACTGTCGCGAAATATCAGAGTGTAGTAAAGTGGTTCAATTAAAAACTGAACTGAAATAATTTGTTATAAACTCAAAAAAATTAGACCACAAAAGGAAATAATTTCTACTTTGGACAGCACTAAATCTAACCATAATGCAGCATAACATCTAGCACAAATCTAATCTGTGTTTTACTTTTCTAAAACTAACATATTTTTTCTTCAATGGCTAAATAACTACGGGAAATGTATCGCTGTTTACATCCCCAATCTGGGAACAACTTTATCTCTTAGCTAACCTAAAAATAAAGTTTGGTTTGGTCTACAACAGCACATACATATATAATAGAAACGTTGCCTTTGAATTAAATTTAATCTCTAATGATTTCTTGGACACAACCATGTGTTTCCTTGACAACAAAATAAAAGCAGTTTACCATTGTCTTATTCCAGAATACTTTTCTCCTCCAATTTCTTTGAATAGTCTACTATCCTAGCCTGCTTATGTTTTTAAGATCAACCAAGTAATTTTAAAGTCAAGATGAATCTACTTTTTCTTTAAAATAAAAACAATTTTAAAAGTCAAACTCCATTTTTCTTTTAAAAACCTTCCTTCGATAGATCAGTTAGTATTTTATCAGACAGAATTGTACTTTGCATCTCTACTCCATTATCTTGAGAACTGGGAAGCTGTTCTGAATATATTATTGTGATTAGTTCTTATCTTAAATTTTTAATTCTGAAGATTTTTCTTCACCATTACATATGCCCATGTTTATGTATAAGGATTTTTTAAGATTGTAACATCTATACTTTAAAATTCTATGACATTACATTTTGTTGAAAGGTTGTTGCTATCCTACTTTCTTGACACTTTTTATTTAAGACTGGGACAGAGAAAAATTACTTGAAGCTTGGATGACTAATCCAGAAAACTGCTGCCAGCGTTCAGGTGTTCAAATGCCAACACCACCTCCAAGTGGATATAATGCCTGGGATACACTTCCTTCACCAAGAACTCCTCGGACTACTCGTTCTTCTATCACTTCTCCAGATGAAATTAGCCTCTCACCAGGGGACATTGAAACAACTGTGGTATGCTTCGTTCTTAAAATAGATTTCTAGAATGATACAATGATTTTATTTATTAGATTTGTATCCTTGATTCTGCACAGGTGCTCAGGGCAGTGGTCAGAGTTCTCCTATTTTTCTCCCCACAATGAAAACCTTGTGAGCTACATTGGGATGGGAGAACATGACTAGTCATGTTCTTGTGTCTGAGGGTGAACAAGAAACTTAGTCTCTCTGCTTCTCATCCACCATTTTAACTAATATACCATACTAGCTCTCATTGTACAATAATATATTACTTGTGCAAGTAATATTGCATGATTATGCTACATTTTCAAGTTAAATATCTCACTGAGTTCTATTTTAAGTAGTTGCAACAACATTTTTTCCCTATATTTGGTAGTAGAATGAAATCTCACTTTTGAGCAGAAAAACATTGCTATTAAACTGCAGCTTTATTAGTCCTGCTTAGGCAATACCCTTGTATACAGAACTGAACACAAGAGCTGTAGTGAGAAAATACTCTCCTTCTAATTCTACATTGAGATAGGGGCATCATCAGAGTTTCAGGTCACCTGTTGCATTGCAGTCATGATGGCCATGGAATTGGTGATTTACAGGCCAGAAAGCACTTCTGACCATTGTAAAACACATGCTGCATCCTCTCCCCAGGTCACATGACTATATTATGGATGCTTGTCATTTGTCCCATTTATATATGTTTTTATTAAATGGTTTTTTTTCTTAATATAACATACAAATAAAAATAAAAACAATGAAAAAAAGTTTCAGGTAAAGATTACTCCTGTCCAGTCATTTCAAACCCCTAGAAACATTTCTCATCTCCGTTTCTTAGCCAAGGGAGCATGCTTTTGAACTGCTAGGTGGGCAGGAGCTGGGCAAGTAACAGAAGCTCACCCCTTGGCATGGCGTTCATGTCTCAAACTCATTTCAGCTTTCCAGATGACAACTTCAGTGTCTTTAACTGCTGAACCATCACACTCCCATTAACAATGGAAAAAAGGAATGGTGTAGAGGAGATAAAGTGAGGGAAAGAGAAAAGCAGTGACTTCTAACTTCTTACGGTGCAGTAAGACCGATGATAGAATTATATCAAGTTTTTATTTATACCAAATAGTGAATACAGTAAAACAACTTGCTGAATGCTCCCAGTCACATATCTGTATTTCAGCTGCTTGGCAACCTGTTCACATTTATGTTCAATTGCCTAGCGCCCTATGATCATGTGATCATCATTTCCAATCTTTGCTAGTTTCCCCAAAAAAGTCAATGGTAGGGAAGGTTGGAAGCAGAGGGCACATTTGGATTTTAGAATCAAAGCCTCTGCATGCTGAGAGATTTCATCTCCCCTCTTTACCCACACAGGAGGAACGGACCTCAAATCTGGCAAAAATGCTAGTGAATGCCAGTATTCTGAGATTTTTAAAATGCTGGCATTTGCTAGCAATTTGTCTCCCTCCAGAGCCCTTTTGAGCCTTTTGGAGCAGAGGGAAAATGCCGGCGTTCTGAAAGCATGTTGAGGGGTTTTGCCTTCATCTCCAGTGTGGCAGGGAGAGACCCTGGACCTCCCAGATGTCACCTCACCATTCCCAAGAGGCCTTGGTCCTCTCCCAGGTGCTTTGCTTAATGAGCTGTATCTCTCCGGATCCGCTTCAAGGTGCGGGTACTTACCTATAAAGCCCTACATGGCATCGGCCCAGGGTACTTGGAGGACCACCTTCAGCCTCTATCCCACTGCCCTGTGCGCTC
>JANHFM010001719.1:44629-76253 GCA_032468115.1 Grayia smithii | reverse complement strand
CCTTCCTTCCTTCCTTCCTTCCTTCCTTCCTTCCTTCCTTCCTTCCTTCCTTCCTTCCTTCCTTCCTTCCTTTTGCAATCTGTAGCTTTCATTTTCTAGAAATTATCCTCAATATTAATGATGGTGCCTGTTTTTCCCAGCCTGGCTGATGTCTAGAAGATGGCTTATTCTAAAAATAAAAAAAGATTAGATGCATCATAAAGCAAGTGCAACAGTAAAAGAAAGGGAGAAGGTGTCAGGGTTCCAATTCCAAGGAAGATCAAATCAAAGTGGATGAGCCTTTAACCAAGCCATAATCTTTGTTATAAGACTGAAATATTGAAAGTTTATTATGATAAAAACATGAATCTTTCATAAGTATGTTCTTCATTTTGTTGACCACCTCCCATGTGGTTGAAAAAAATGTTTGGAACTACTTGTTTAACTACAAATTGTTGGATTATCCGCATGAATAAACTATTATTGAAAGTTAATTTTGTTCTGTATTTTTGAGGTAGTTAATATTTGCTCCTCAATCTTAATATATATTCAATAGGTTTTTGAATATGAAGATTCAAGAGGGTGAAGCTCACAATATTTTTTGCCCAGCATATGATTGCTTTCAACTTGTTCCAGTGGAGATAATAGAAAGTGTGGTTTCCAAGGAGATGGATAAACGCTACCTACAGTTTGATATTAAGGTAAACTGTGAGATTATGAGAATGTGATTTAACCATCTGGTTGAGTTTATTATTCTAAATTGAAAAGAAATCTCTCAGAAAGGCGGGCAAATAATTGCTGCTCCCTGGAACCATCAGAGTATTTGCTGCTGCACTGGAAAATAATATATATGTTCACTTAGTCATGATCTGAAGTACTCTGATAATTGAATGTATATATAATTTAAAGTTATCTTTGGGCTTTGCATTCTATAAACTTTGTCAAGCCAGTCACTTAGACAGTTATTAGCTGAGAACAATTTGTCTAATTGCATTTATTTATTTGATTGATTGATTGACTGACTGACTGACTACATTTAAATCAGCACTTCACTGAGAATAAGTTTTAATATGTTGGCATTTTACATTTTCACTTAATAAACTAGGGCTTACTCTACACTTAGTAGCTCAATCAGGTGGATCATATTAAAGTTTCCTATCATTGTAACATTTTTTTTATTAATAATCAAGTTTCATGCCACATAATTCTGAGGGTTTGTTTCAAATCAGTAAAATTATTTAGCTTGATTTATTTTTATTCCTATAGTTATTTTAAACCATACTCTTCTGGCTACTAGTCAACTGAATAAGGTTTGCATAGAAAGATTTAGTTTATAATGGAAACTAATTTCTAGTTCCATTTTTTAAATCTTATTTTCAGGCCTTTGTTGAAAATAATCCTTCTATTAAATGGTGCCCTACACCAGCCTGTGAAAGAGCAGTCAGGCTAACAAGACAAGGATCTAATTCAGCCGGTTCAGAAACACTTAGTTTTCCATTACTAAGAGCCCCCGCTGTGGATTGTGGGAAAGGACATCTTTTCTGCTGGTAATGCTTGTTTATTTTTGATCCTGGAATTTTTACTGGTTATTTTGGACTAGTTTTGAAAGCTGTGTACAAGCATTAAAATAATTACTGGTAACAGTTATGGGAGCTGATATAATTCATGTTTTGTAAATATATTTTTGCATATTTCTAATATTCTGATTTTATTTAAATAAATGTTTTTAATTCAAAATGTTCAATAGTTGAATAAAAAATGAATTATCATATTTTAGTGGTCTCTGTTCAGTGCAAATAGTCCTTGATTAATAATCACAAGAAGTTATAACAAGTTACAACAGTGCTAAATGAATGGCATTTATGGCTCGCATCAAAGATCTGGCCATCCTAACAGCCACATGATTGTGATCTGACCACTTGGCAACCAGCTTGTAGTCACGATGGTTGCAGTATCCCACAGTCACATGATTGCAATTCGAGACCTTCCTTGCTGGCTTTCCGCAAGCAAAGTCAATGGGGATGCAAGAGAAGGTTGCAAGTCACTCAAGTACATCTCCTCCAGCCTCCAGCAATCAGCTCCAGTCCTACCCCACTTGCACTGCACCTCACCAGCCTCTCATATACACTCCAACACCCTGCAGCAGCCACCTTCAGCCCCACCATGTTTTCATCACACAAGTGCACCCTACACTCTGGGCCAGCTATCCCAAATACCTTCATATTCATAACACACTGGATCTTTCCAAACCGCACTATGCTCATTTTGGCCTTCCATGTAAACTTACACCTTCCACTTCCTCACCCTGTAGCAGCCATAGTGAGTCCCGCTCCACTTACATTGCTTCACACTAGTCCTTTGCACTTTGCAGCAACCACCCCAAGCCTCACTATGCTGGGCCTGACTGCACTTTCTTATACTCTGCTGCAGCATCCTCCCCAAGCCCCACCTTGTTTGTGTTCTGCAACATTTCTTCTGCACCCAGTAGCCAATTATCTGCCCATCAGCCTGCTTGTGAACTTCTTGCTTTCCCACTGACTTGACTTGTTGGAAGCCACTTAATCATCCATGATCCTCACCTAAAAATTGCAGTTGGGATTTCTGGGATATTGTCATTAATTAAATGTTGTCACAGGGTGTCACACTTTAAGACCACACCACATAGCAATGAAAATTCTGATCTAAGTTGTCGTTGTTAACTGAGAACTACCTGCATGTCGACATATAATCAACCTCTGATATAAGGAATATATATTACTGTAAATTGATACTGAAAACCAGGATATTGAAAATTAAGATTTTAACATTATTGTTGCGTCAAGCAATATACACTTTTTAGTATCTAAAACACTGGTTATTCCAAGCCATGGTCACATCTCTTTGTCCATCAGGCACCTCTTATTCTTTTATAATGCATAAAAAAATTCCTAAACTTATCTGTAACGAATAAGGATAGAGGGAAAAAATATTCCTACTAGGTATATGTTGTCATAATATTGCTGTTTAACCAGTTTTTGAGTATTCCCTTCTGTTCAAAAAAACATGGTTGCTAACACCTGCAAGATTATCCCTCTGCTTTTTTTTCCTGTGGAGTTTTTACTCCTGAGAAATCGGAAGTGCATGCAGTCTGCATGTAGATTGCAGAGAGGGGTTAATTTTCTGCAAATGATCAGAAGTATCATTTATATAACTTTCAAGTATTTTAGAAAAAAATGAAGTTATGTCTAATGGGTGGGTGAAATTGAAAGAATAACTGCCTTGAATAATTTTGGGAACCCTATTTCATAGAACTTTGGCCTGTTATTTGAGAGCTGATATTCAATATTTACTCTGGTTTTAACAACCAGAGTGTTATAGTGGTATTAGATTAGAACCAAGGAAGTTAAGATTCAAGTCAATAGTTAATCATGGCATCTGACTGAGTGGCTTTGGGCCAATCACTTTCTGTTTCAGCCATTCTGTCTTTCTTACAGTATTGTCATGGGGATAAAATAAATTGAGACCTCTCAGGTAAGCTGTCTTGAGGAAACACAGAATGTATATGTAATAGGTAATATATAAGCAAATAAACTCTTGTTCTGATTAGGCTTCATTCATGCTTTGTTCACTTCTACACCATATTATAGTTTCAGATCTTATATTTTCGGTGCGTACAGCACTGTGTAGAGTTTACACAGTTCACCTATTTTTTCACTTTAGAATAATACCAATTTTAGGCACCTCAATTTTCACTCTTCCTATTGTAGGACATGACAGAAATGAAGGGAGCAATGCCTAAACATATATTGCATAGGAGTAAGATTCCCATTCTAAATCTCCTTGTGCTTTAGACAGGATACTTTGTAGATGTAGGGCTTTTATATGTGAATTCACAGCTGGCCAACTTAATGAACTCAAGTAATGAACTCAAGTAAAATTTCAGTTTTTTACAATTATTCTCCAAAAATCTATAGTAAGTGTTTCATTTGTTTTAATGTGAAGTTTACCTTTTCCCTTATTCTAACTCTCGCTTCATTTTTAGGGAGTGTTTAGGTGAAGCCCATGAACCTTGCGATTGTGAAACTTGGAAAAATTGGCTGCAGAAAATAACAGAAATGAAACCTGAAGAGCGTAAGAATGTCCATTGTGTCTTTTTTGTTTATTTTATAGAAACTCTGCAATGTGTTATAAGACTCATGCAGACTATAGAACCCACTGGTGCATGGAAACCTACTGTGGACCAGAAGGCCTGGACCTCTTCTCCCCATCCCACCATGCCTGGGAGACTTCTGTCAGTTGCAGGGGTCCGCAGTGTACATGAATTGCTCCACTTACCTTTGTGTTGTTTTTTTCTTGTAGCTGCTGACAAGCAAACCCAGCTGACATGAGGCCCAACCTTGTTACAGAAGCCACCTCATATCATTCTGCAAGGAGCATTTTCGCAATTGTTTGGAAGGCTCCTTTTCCCAATCATGCAATTTAGAGAAGGAGCCTTCCAAACTATTGCCTTTGCTAGCTTTCTAGCCTAGAAAGTGTAGAAAGCTAGCAAAGGTGATTGCTCAGATTGCTAGTGATCACAAGAGCTGGCACCATTCTCACAATCATTTGGAACACTCTTCTCCAAATCTTGTGAACTTGGAAACGGAATATTCCAAAGTATCATGAGTATGGTGTCCACTTGCAGTATGGCACAAGGCAGCCTCTCTGGAAGGCCATGCCTTTCATTGGCTAGACACACCTGCCAGTAGTTGCAATTAAATGCAAGGGTATGTGGAGCAATTTATTTATACTGCTGGACCTTGTAACTTGCAGAGATCTTTTGGATGTGGTAGGTAGGGAGCGGGCATGGCTTCCTGAATCACAGCAGCCTTGTGCTCGCTGGTGCACTGGATAGGCAAATGAGATGGTGGGAGAGTTAGGCAGGTGGGAGAAGAAGGGGAGAGTTGCAGAACCCCTATGGTCAGTGTCACATGAATAGGAAATTATAATCTCAAATGATTTTCAAGTTCAATTAAATTCTATGTCATATTTATCTTTGAAATGCAAAGGTTCTGTGAACATTGAGGGATGTCCCACAAGTGGATTTTTTTTAATGTTAGGTTACAAATTTAAAAAAATAGGAAGTGCAGTGAGCCTTTTGTTTTAAGAAAATATTACATGAACATTATATGCACCTAATATTTTTGTTTCCCTCTTCAAAGTTGTGGGAGTTAGTGAAGCTTATGAAGATGCTGCTAACTGCTTATGGTTACTCACAAACTCCAAACCATGTGCCAACTGTAAATCTCCCATTCAGAAAAATGAAGGATGCAACCACATGCAATGTGCAAAGGTGAACAAATATTGTCCAGGGTTATGTCACTCCAAGACCCAATGTCTAAAGAAAAATAAAAAGAACCAGAAGATATATTTAGTATTTTCAGAAAGATAGGCACAGTTGGACCAAGCCATATTTTAGGGTAGTATGCTGTTATAAAAGGCAACATTTATCTAAATCACATTCTAGATAATAATTTCAGATGACTCTTAGTTAATAATCATTTATCAGTTTTAGATTTTGCTAAATAATTGATAAAGGCATATAACTGAAAACATCACAGATATAATTACATTTGTAGTGTAGTATGGTATATCAGAATACTGTATGTATATCTTTTCCTTTCCTAGTGCAAATATGATTTCTGTTGGATATGCCTTGAAGAATGGAAAAAGCATAGTTCTTCTACTGGAGGATATTACAGATGTACACGCTATGAAGTAATTCAACACGTAGAAGAACAATCTAAAGAAATGACAGCAGAGGTAAGAAAATAATTTATTTTCAGGAATAGATCATTATCATCATCATCATGTTATTCTCTTGTTTTGAATGTAATGGCTGATTCCATACATTGTGCAAAGCTGTGATTGTTTAACTCATAGCTAGACATTTAACATTAGATAAAAGTACCATGTTCAGCTGAACTAAGATGATGTTAAATCTAACCTTAAAAAATATTTTTGTTAGTTAAGTATTCATCATCCATCCATTTCCAAAATATATGTAATATAAGCCTCATAAACATTCTTCATCCATGTCTTCTGTGCATATCAGAAATTTAAGGAAAGGTCAAACTCAGCAATAATTGAAAGCCAGCCAAATTTTCTATCAATATCCAAAAGTAAAGGTACAGAAAACAGATGTGAAGTGAAAGATTAAAGCCTTTCTTGTGAGTGAGAGGAACTGTTCTTGAAAATCTGTTTCAAATGTAAGCCAGAATATCATTTATCAACAACAAAATTTGATTTACTGGTTCATAATAATAGCTGCATTACTTTGACTGAGAAAAAAAAACCCTTAATAGTTCAGTTCATTAACTGCATCATGGGAGTATTGATAATATTTTGAGTTTGTTAAAATGTCCTACTATCCGCATTATATTGAAAGTGGCAATAAAGAAAAAGGTGGAGGAGGCTTCAGTTTTAAGACACCTGCCCATTATATTGGACTACAAAAGAAAAAAGAGACTTTGAATTTTCATAGTCAGCAAGTGCCTCTTGTAAAATATTCAGCCAGAATCTCTAGTTAATAAATAGATGGGGCCTAACCTGATCTTTTAGAATACCACTTTTATAATTAAAAAAATCATTATGGAATAGCTATTCCCTCTCATCTTAGAGGGTCATTGTATTCAGACAGAATCAACACGTTTCGCCTTACTTGACTTTTAAAACCCAAGGTCTAATTTAATATAACACTTCCAGTATATCATGGTTTCTTTGATTCAAAATTGATTAACTCCTCTATTTTGTCTGTTGAATTCAGATGACTAATTTATTTGTTCAATATATTGAACAATTCATTACCGTGTGAGAGTATATTACTATTGTACACAATTTAAGAACTGGAATATTTGGTCTTGCTTAAGAGGAAAATTTAAAATCTGCTTTTTTCTTCCCTTTTTTAACATTTTTTTTCAGGCTGAAAAGAAACACAAAAGATTTCAAGAACTTGACAGATTTATGCACTATTATACAAGATTTAAGAACCATGAGCTGAGCTATCAAGTATGATTACAAATAGTTGTGTTAAATCAGTTTCCAACTTTATTTGTTCAAAATACAAAGTTTTCATTATTGTCTTCATTTTATTTCTTTTAGTTGGAACAGCGCCTTCTCAAAACAGCCAAAGAAAAGATGGAACAGCTGAGTAGAGCCCTTGGTGGATGTAAGTGCCTTTGTTTTTTCTATAGTATGGTCAAGGACTTAGAATAATATTCTTGTATTAATTTAATTATTTTTGCCAATTATGTTTGATTAATGATCTAATACACTATATTAAATATAGCAGAGCATTTTAGGCATGTTTAAAGACATGCCAAATTCTCTGCACTAAATTATATCAACTAAATCTCATTCTAAATCTCTCTTTGATATACAATATACTAGCGTCAAACGGATGCATTTCCTGCATTTCTCTTTGAATTGATGCTTCAGTCTGAACAGAACCCAAAGTATTTTTGCCCAGCTAAATACTCCCTTTTTATATTTAAGGAAGCATTGTTCTCTAGATACATCTGTCCTTTTTAAGATAAGGTAAAATATTTTCTTTTGTGTCCATCACAACTATACATTATGCATGGATATGAGGAAAGGCATTTTTAGTTGCAGTGCTGTTGTTTCCTTCTCAGTCCCAAGAGAAATTTTGGATATTTACCAAAGATTTTGGTCTGAACAACAACAGGTTAGAACTTACTCTGTTTTTGTGCCGGTTGTTTATGGTTTTATATAGTAATTGTTAATATTCTGCCAGCCTTTATTGCTATAGAAAAAGTTATAAATATGTGAATGAAGAAAAAAAACCTCTGTTAAGAATAGAATTAGAATTTACAACTTATCTACTCAAAAGTTTCTTCATTTAATTCAAATTTGCATAGTTTGGGGGTATTTTTAATGCATTCTTGTATCTGTTTTCATGTCTAAAAACTCTGCTAGTGTTTCTGTGGTTTTATTTTTAACACCATGAAATCTTAATAGCAAGTCATTAAAAAAAGAATAAATGACGGTATGTTGGTTGAAGTATTAATAGAATTATATAAAAATCAGAATTATATATCTGTAAGAATTGTTCACTTTTCAGTCACAAAACCAATTATCATGTTTATATCTTGAAATATCTGCTTCGGATAGCTATCATAATTTAATTTTACTAATTGCAGAAATCTGAATACAGTCAGTACGAAAGTTACTTGTAGGTATTTTTTTTATTTGAAGTCAAGGCTGAGAAACCATTCTAATTTTATATGATATTAATAGTTTTTGTTTAATTCAGGAGAGACCTTATGCTTGCTGAAGTAGTTTTTTCAGGAACCCGAAAAATAAACATTTACTTGCAATACCCGAACATATCTTGCAGCAGAAGGAAGTTGTCCTGATACCACATTCATTGAAGATGCAGTACAAGAACTCCTCAAAACTCGACGGATTCTGAAGTGTTCTTATCCTTATGGATTCTTTCTAGAACCAAAAAGCACAAAAAAAGAAATATTTGAACTGATGCAGGTAAATACATTATCTTGTGGTGGCCCTTCTTCTGTTATTCTTCTTTATCAAGATTTAAACAAAGGGATTCTGTGCCTGCATAGCCAACTCAGAAAATAGCAATTCCTATGTTGTTGTTTTTGCAAGTGTGCTACACCAACATACTACGTATAGGTGGCATACATGTTGTGTTCAGTATGCACTTAAGTAGAACTCCCAACAGAATCTTCACTACTCTTCTGATTGCCATAGCAGTGCCCTTATCTGTTATTCCCCTTTCAGCATCTTTGCATCATGTTGTAAGTATGGCCAACAATTCTAGCCCTGCATTATCTTTTGAATACCTTTTAGAAAATACTAGGAAAATGGTGGGTTTTGTTTGTTCAATCTAAGGACATGTTGCAAAATTACATCTACACAATCAGGTATTTTAGTATGCAACCTTAACCAAATAAATCATTCCATACAGCTTAGATTGATTTGAGCCCTCTTTACTACACCATATTTACAAAAAGTATCCTGAGCTATAAACGGCTCTCAGCTACCAGTTATGACTTCTCCCAATTGTTCTACCATCTGCTAATAAAAGATTACATAGGAAGACAATGCTTCAGTGCTTCTTTGATCTGCGCCACTAACCTTAAGTAGTTGCTTGATAGAAAGACTCTGACCTGAGACACTTGGATTGGCCAGGCATTCTGAACCCCACCCCACATTTCTCAAGCCATAATTTGATAAACTAGTCATGCCTTATAAACACATTTATCTTATTTACTGCCAGTGTTTTGATTAGTTGTATTGCAAATACTTAATTTGTCAGTTGCATGGGGGGGGGGGCAAATTGACTTTGATAGATTTGGTATTATATAAATATAATAAAAAAAAAACTTTTAGCAGTAGAAAATAAAAACTTTGCATGCCCAAAGCTCTGTATAAAGACTCCCTTGACCCCACTTTACTGTATGTTTTATTCTTGTTTTTAACAATACATTGTAATTGTTAAAAAGTTGGATTAGGACAGTGATGACCAACCTTTTGTGCTCAGCGCATCAAAAATTCAGACTTGACCCTGCTAGTGTGTTATAACCACCGCTCTGAACGATACAGAAAAAATTCTCTTATCTTCCTGATCTCCAATCTAAGCCACCTTGAACAGTGGCACTCAGCAGCAGATTCAAAGCTGGGCCTGAAATAGACACCCACAATTTAATTTCAGCCCAAGGGCCATCAATGCTATTCCAAAAGACTGCCTCACACTGTTCCCAAAGTGCATCAGCCTGGGGAATGGTGGGATAACCCAACACTTCCCAGGATCTGCCATGAGCTGCTTACCTTCAGCTGATGTTCTTTGTGACAGACCCCTGTGTCCTATTCAATGCTGCTCTGGGTCACATGAACCTTTGTTCTTGACATGGCTTTGAAGAATGATGTTTTGTGGCCTATGCTGCTTCTGAACATCATGCAAAAGCACATCTCATTCTTGCATAATTTTTGAAGGTTCAATTCTGGTATGATTTCCGGGGGACTTGGAGACCATACAAGAACATTCTTATGCAACCTGCAAAAATTTTACAAGAACAGGGATGTTTTTGAGAATGGTTGTTGGATGTTGGTGAATACTGGCATGTCACCAAAACATAGTGGCATGTCACAAGTTCGCTACCATTTCCTAGGTCCTAGGAGTATTATAACACAGGTTCAAATCTAACTTCACCCATAGAAACTCACTAGATAAGCTTGAATCAGTCCCATTCTCTCAGCCCAGCCATTCTCATAGATTTATTTTTCTAAGCTGACTTAACAACCTAGATAAATATGAATCTAACACAGAATTCAGATATGTGCATTCACAAATGTGCAAACAACAATTATAGTTTAGTAACCAGCTTTTTTCAGCTATGGCTTTAATAGATTGAAACTATCATTTTACTGAGTTTTTCCCCAAATTATTTTTCTACATTGCATTAATAAATTATAATCCACATTAAATGGATATTCTTCTTATAGAAGTCATTGAAGTGCACTTTTTAAAGAAATAAATGGCTCTTTAAAACATTAATTTCAAAGAGATTAGATTTAATAGACTCTTGGGGCTTTAGATTGGGGCTGCCAATCTAAAACTTGAAAGATTTCTGATTTTTTTATTGGTGTAGTAAAAAGTGCATTATTGCATGTGTTGTAATGCTTCCTGCTTTAGTGGATTATATAGTTATAAAATAGTAAGCCATAGAAACCTCAATTTTTTTACTGGAACCATAGTTAAATCCCTAACCATTATAATGGTTATATGGGAATGCATATATTTGTATCTGTCTTCATTATTGATTATATAGCCCACACATATATTTTCACCTTGTAAAGTGTTGGTTATGGTATTATTTTCTATTGTAGACAGATCTTGAAATGGTTACAGAAGATCTTGCTCAGAAAGTGAACAGACCTTACCTTCGTACTCCCCGTCATAAAATCATTCGGGCAGCTTGCCTTGTTCAACAGAAGAGGCAAGAGTTCTTAGCTTCTGTAGCTCGTGGAGTTGCTCCTGCTGATTCTCCAGAAGCTCCAAGGCGCAGGTAATCCCATAAAATAGAGATTTGCACCCCAAAAGAAGTACAGTTTGTAAGTACCAAGTATGGTA
Organism: Grayia smithii; assembly: GCA_032468115.1. Taxonomy (NCBI): domain Eukaryota; kingdom Metazoa; phylum Chordata; class Lepidosauria; order Squamata; family Grayiidae; genus Grayia; species Grayia smithii. The sequence continues at coordinate 65,140 of JANHFM010001719.1, read as the reverse complement.
AGCCTGTCTTACAATCTTGTTTGTTGAGAGTAAGGTATAGTAAACAGATGATGTCCAGTTGTTTTGGACTGCAGCTCCTTACATTCTCTTAACATTGTCAATACTAGCTGAGTTGATGCGAGTTGAAGTATAAAACATCTGGAAAGCATCAGGCTGCCTATCCATGACTTAGAAAAAAAGAACAAATAGTTCTCAAAGGTTTGCCTTGAATAATTCATTTTTTAAAATTTATGAACTTGGTTTAATCATTCTATTGCTTAATTATTTTAAGTCATGGGGTGCATGTTCCATTTTGTTATAGGTGAGAGTGCAGAATTGTTCCTTAGAAACTTTGAAATAAAATGTATATGGAGATGCGTCTACATATATGTGCTGTGTTATGAAACACAGAATTTTATTTGTTGCCTTTTGAATAGCTGACCTTTTTTCATTACAGAATCATGCCAATACCAGGAATTAAAGCCCTGTGGCATTTGTAAATATGCTAGATAGTCTGATTAATTTATTAATTGCACTAACCCTTCTGATATCTCACAGGGCATTAAAAACCTGGTTTTGTCATGGAGCCTGGGGCCCTGATAGCAAGAATGAATCTGTGTCATGACTTCTTTGAATCTTTGTAAACCTTCTCAGCTGCTATTTTTATATCATTTTTGCTACTTTAACTCTGGTTTTCACACTTTTTAATTCAGAGCTGCCCAAATTCATATTTATGAAAGGGACAGTTTATACGTTTAAAGTATACATTTTTATTCTCATAGTAAATGATCATATTAAATAAAATATTTTATACCAAATGTTATTTATAGGGGAAGAAAAACATTTATTTTCTAGATTGTATATTTATGCATTCTATTTATTTTACAGTAAGCTGCCTAGAGTCACATATGTGAGATGGGCAGCTATATAAAAAATTAAAGAAATGTGAAAATAGTATCTTGAAAATAGAATTACACATGAAAATTAATCATGATAACAGAGAAAATGTGATACACTTTTAAATAAAACAAAAAAAATGTTTCTAACAAGATTACTGTGTTCTTCTCAAACTGATTCAGAGAAGAGATTACTTCAACCAGTCATTTTCAGCATAAGGCATAGAAGGTTGAATTGTAATTTTTGATGTTTCTGATTCAAATATTGCATTAGACTCTCGTGTTCTCAGTGTAGTCATTAAGTACATTCTAACTAAATGTGTATGGTATACCTTTTCCTGAGGCATTAGCAGAAAATTTCCTCCATTATCCAAAGATCCTTGACCTTCCTTGCCTTCAAGAAAGCAGGATGTAAGGCTGGATGTTACTGAATTGTTTGGTTCCATTTCCTCCTCTCCCACATCATTATAATTTATTTTAATTGTTCTATTATTGTAATCCTTGCTTGCTACCCAGAGTCATTATTAGTGGTAGCCAAGAAAGTTGAAATTATAAATAAATAAGTTATAAATGTTGCTGTTATTGGCCAACTAGGAAGTAGCATTAGCACTAGCTACCCATGCTTCAACTGAAAAAGTTGGTGGGATTGGATTGAGTGGGATATGTTTTGTGTCCATGCAATGAATGAATGTTTAGATTGATAATTTGAAATCTTGACCAATTTTTAATTTTTTTGGCTTATTAACGCTATTAAAATTATATAAATAGCTAATTAGCAAATAACTTTTCAATTGTCTGGTTGAGGAGAAATTGTTCATGGTTAATTCTGTTCTCCAATAACAAAGTATGTTTAATTTATAGCTTTGCTGGTGGAACATGGGATTGGGAATATTTAGGATTTGCATCCCCTGAGGTAATTTTTGTCATTTTTAGTTATATAAATTTACTTATTACAAAAATGATTAAGGAATTTCACTTTGCATGAATAGCTTCCCAATGTTGTTGCAAATTGTACAAAAGTTTGCAAGGTGTGGATGGCCTTTCTATTTTTTGTAGCTTTACAATGCAAAGATTTTTTTTCCCTATCCAGTGGTGAATAATATATAACATATTTCTGTCCTTAAGGGTTTGATTGGCACCATGGTCTTCCAGCTTCTCAACGTCTGCTTGGGTTCTGGCAGGACAAATGGTGATAATTGTCACAACTGAAATAGAATTTTGAACTTAGTTAAACAAATTAGAGCAATTATGTTCCATCCCTTGCAAATGAAGCTCCCTACTTCCTCCTGATTGTTAGAAAATGAAAGCTACATGTCAGGTTGTCATGGCAGAGCAACCTTGCCAACAGTGTACCACAAAACAACAATCACTTATTGAGCTGGCTCCTGAATTGAGTTTACTATTTAGCTATGCTATTTGGTACATAATTTTCATTTTTTTAAATGCTTCTTACTTAGCTACTGTCTTGTAGTTATAAGTATTTTAAAATCTTGTCTTTAATGAAGATAAATATGTTCCTGTTAGACCATTTTTAACTTTTTCTGCCCAGGCATTGGATCACAAACAAAAAGCTTAGATATAACATTGTAAGTGATTAGCCAGAAAAGTTTAACTTTCTTTTTGTATCATGGATATATATATATATATATATATATACATACATCTATGGTGTGATGGCCAAGATTTTTACCTTTCTTTGTGTTCTTGGTATCTTTTCCATAAAGTTGATACTCCTCCACAGAGTTCACATAGGAAACATCTAGGTGGAAAGTCAACGCCTTTTCTTTCTTTTTCCCTCTGCCCGATAGTTTTCTCCCTTCCGTTTCCCCTCCTTTGTTTTCTTATAATTGTCTTTTGTCTTTTTGTATTTTATATTATATTCAGATAAACCAATAAAATTTTTGAAATACAGGAAACATCTAGTGCTGTGGAAGATCTTTTGGCAGGAATATCTTTATCCCAGCATGCATTTCCCTGGGGGCAGTTTCTACCCTACTCTAGGGAGTTTCTTTTTTTACTGCAAAACAAGCAATTGCATCTGGATTTTTCTTCTCAGAGAACATTTGTTTCCTCTTGTTTTCCTTTGTGGATGACAATTGTACAGTTTTTTTTTTTATCTTTGTAAATCTTTTCTTTTAAAAAAAAATTATTGTCTACCCTATGTGCAACTTCACTTCATTCCAATTCGCACCATTCAAGAGATTGCAGAGTTTGTGGCATATAAAATAGCCTTCAGGAAGTATTCTGACTATAGACAATCTCTCTGTCTCATCTGTCTTGTGTATATTGCCACTACTTCACTAAATAAGCTTGGAGGATTGTACTTCTGAAAATGGGGATGGATCATGATTATGGCAACCTCTTTTCTGGAGTTGTAATTGGTAATATTTGTTTTGGAACTGAATATTTCTTTCTTTTTCATAATTTTATCGAAAATTTTTAAAATGAAGATCAAAACTAATACTAACTAATATACATAAGAGGAAAAAAGAGAGAAATCAAAGAAAAGCTAAAAGTGAAAGAAAGGGGGGAATAGAAAAGAAAGGAAAAAGATAATAAGATATGGCTTCAGTCTTCTTTACAGTAGTACAAAAGTACAATTTATAAATTTATTTCTTTTTCTAAAGCCTCAATACGATTCTCTTCTTTCTATAATCTCATCTCTAATCATTAAAACAATAACCATATGTTCATTTTTTCTGTTATATGCAAAAAGTCCATAAAGAATTTCCAATCAACAATAAACATGTCTTTTCCCTAATCAAGTAAATCAGTTTGGCCATCTCAGCAAGTTCTCTTCATGAACCAATCTTCCATTGTAGGTATTGCTGAAGTTTATAAATACAGTAAAAAAAATGGCTGTACTTATCATATTAAAAAATCAAAGTTCTGAGACTTTTTTCAATCCTTTGTTCATCAATTCCAGAAGAAAGATTTCTGGCCTCAAATTGTAAACTTTAAAATTCTCTGAATCAGTGTATTTGAATCCAAAATTTTCTATACTTCCACCAAGCAAGATGAAATGTTCTTCTTATTGTTCACATTTCCAATATACTTTTGAAGTGCCTTTATACATACTAGACAATTTTGTCTGATGAAAGACTGAGTGCTGCTAAGAAGAGTTCCAAAACCAACATAAAGTTACTTGCAATAACCCTTAACTTGTAAGATACTTTTTAATATTTACTCCCTCAATCCTCTTATCCTGTCTTATAATTCACTATTTTAAGAACCAAAATAAAGAAGATAGGAGACAGTAGACATACCTATCCTGTTCCTTTCTGTATCCTTTGTTTGATATCCATTAGCAGTTATTCATGCTTCCTTTGAAGTATAAATCATTCTTACCCGTTTTATAAAGTTCTTTCCAAAGTTCATTATCTTACAAAATTTTGAACAAGAAAACCAAATTCAAACTTTGAACAAGAAGGTTCAATCCAAGGACTACTACACATCTAAGAAAATCAAGCGGCTTGTTTTTCGTTATATCAAATATTCCAAAAGCTCCAACACATTTCTAATATTGTCCTTTAATTGTATTTTAAGTAAAAATCCATATTGATCCCCATAATAAATTTTTAAAAATTACTTTTAATCTGTCAGTCAGCATTGTTGTAAACAACTTTTACTCATTATTCAATAATGATTCCACTTATACTTCCTTGTAAAGCCAAATTTTGTTGCTCTTTAGGTATTACTACCATATTAGCCTCTTTCCAACTTCCTTGCATTTTCACTCCCTGTGAGATATTCATTGTATTGTATTTTGCAAAACTTGTAAAAATTCATCCTCAAAATATTTATAATAAGAACCTAGTAATCCATCCAGTCCAGGCACCTTTTCAGCTAATCTTTTTTATAGCTTCGCAAACTTCCCTTATTCCCTTCCCAAACTTCCCTTATAGATCCATTCATAATTTGTTTCTGTTCTTTTGTAATCCTCAGTAAAATTTAGGAATAAATCTATGTTCTTCAGTGATATGTTACTTGCATTATGCAAGTTGAAATAATATTGATGAAATGTGTTCCATATTATTATGCTATCCATTAATACAATATCTTCCATTTGTAATTTCAACATTATTTTCTTTTTTCTAATTCATATGCCAGACATTTCCCTGGTTTGTTTATAAACTCAAGGATATTTTTTTTGCTTTATATAATTCATTTTTATTTCTATTTCTCTAACTGTTAACATAGATAACAATCATTGTAAAGTTTTATTTTGTTGAGACATGCATGACTTGTCTGGAAATTTATTTAATTTTTCTTCTTTTCTCCTTATATCATCCAATATCATCTTTTTAGTTATCGTTTTGTCTTATGTTGTTTTATTATGTTGTATAAAATAACTTCTGATAAAAGTTTTACTTTTGTCCCAAACAATTCTTAAATCAATATTTTTATTTACATTTTTTTAGAAATATTTTTTTTACAATCCTCCACTATTTCTTATTTCTATAGAACTTAAGAACTGGATTTTCTTTCAAAAATTCATAGGATTATGATCCGAAAAAGTCTTTGGCAGTATCCGTACTTTAGAAACCTTAGTATAGTGGCCAAATCCTATCTATCTTAGGAAACCATCTTGTTTTTCAGAAAAAGTATGTATATTCTCTTGAATTACTGATTCTGTCTACATATATCAATGATCCCTAAACTGTCCATCAAATCAAAGAAAAAGTTGGTAATTTTCCTTGAATTAATTTTAATATTCTTCTCTGACTTTCTATCCAGCTGTAGAAAGACCATTCTGGAATCGAGCATTTCTAAGCCAGTCCCAAGGATGATGTTTTTAAATAATCTCTGGTTCTGGTGGTCACATCATCAGCAATCTCATTTTCCAATATTTTTCCCAGATACTAGGAGATTCATTTTCATTGTATCTAGAGAAGCAACTGATTAAATCTAAGTAGCATTCTGGAACAGAAAGGAAATAGATAATTAAAAAAAACATTTTCTATATTTTTAAACTGTATTGATATACCAGAGAGTAGGCTAGATTTTGTTTACTCTTAAAATGCAAGGCTTCCTCCTCCTGTGGTTTTAACAGTGATGGCCATTTTTAGCATTTAAAGTCATTTCTCGGAATCCCAAAAGTCAGTGATTTCACAAAATGGCATATACTTATTTCAGTTCCTGCAAACATTAGATGTTGTTACTGAATAACAGCATTTTAGTATTTTATCACAAAAGATTATTCCTTTAGTATTGGTGAATTATTCCACTGATTTCTTTTCAAAGTGATGAAAATGTTGGCTTCAGCTTAAAAGACACCATTACTTATATATGTAGCCAACTGGACAAGTTAGTCCGCTTCTGATCTTGTTAGGGATCTTTGAATTCCTTTCTACAGTCTATATTTCAGTATTTAATTTCACTTACTTTTCAGGAATCTTTTATTAAAAGTTATGTGATGGTTGTAATCGTGGCTATTTGGTTGCGAGCCCTTATGATTTGTTCACCTTATTTCTACACTACAAGAACTAAAAATGTTGATTTTATTTAAAGTATTTTCACAAGCTTGTTTCCGTTCCTTCCAACTGTCTTACCTGCTTCTACATCATTCTACATCTTACCTTAGGTATTTATAGAGCATTAGATATTTTTATGGATTGCATTACTTTGGTTATTCATATGCTACCATAGTTGGCTAATCTTACATCAGAGTTTTGCAAAGTGATTGACTACCTGCCGATCTTGCAAGCAGAGATCTTCTTATAGAAAGTTTTTCCAAACTTATTTTCTATTCATTGAGCTTAAGTAGCTACTTGATCAGAACCTACATTGTTCATTCAATATGATTGGGGGGAGTGGGATTACATAAAATGTTTTGAGAGGGTAGTGCTCTTTTGTACATACATGTTTGGGCATACTCTCATATCTCTGTTGATGTAAGCTTGTTACTTAGCTTTACAAAAAAACTAGAGAAACTATGGATTAAAAATATAAATTACTTACTTTTGACTGTAGTTCTTCAGATCTGTGGAGACACTCAGCTATTATCTCCTCTACTGACGTCTTATAAGGAGTCATTTTTTTCAAGGGCTGAACAAGTTTTGGGAAATTAAAGGAACATGTGGAAACTATGATCAAGTGTATCCATTTGGTGGTGAATGCTTCCAGCAAAAAAGACTGTTGCAACCCTGACACAGTTCCTATGCAGGAACATTATTCACATTTGTATGAGCATAGTTGACTATGCCCTTTTATCTTTAGCATTTTGTTTTTGATCTGTGCCTTACAATTAGCACCATCATTTCTATGAACAAGTTCATCATACTGTAGCAAGATAGCACAATGGACTGAATAAAAACTGGAAAAATGAACAGCAAAGAAACACTCCATGTAGCTATGAGAACCCAATTAGCCCCAGCCTCATGTGTCATCAGCAGGTACAAAACATTACAAAATGAAAAGGAAATTAAAAAATAAAACTTGCTAATTCCAGGCACGTAAAATATAAATATGAAAATATAAAGCTAATTAACTGTGGGATAGAGAGCGAAGGATTTTTTCTTCTTCAATCCTTTCTTTAGGATTGTTTTGTGATTTATACAATTGCATACATGCATATTTCCTTTTTATAGTCACTGGATAGCATTATGCTTGCAAGACTATAGTTGCTTCTTATATTCAAATAAACTGGCTGGCTTTTTTTCCCAATAATTAAATGTTTGCAATAAAACATTTTAATTATTCAAAATCAGTGAATCTTATTTGAAGTTTGCACTGCTGTATAACTGGTATGAGAGAAATTAATGATTTTATTTGAGAATTTGCCTGTTTATTATGTAATGCTAAACAATGAAATTATTACCTAAACTAAGCTTGATCAATATTTAAGTAAGATGAGAATATTTTTGAAAAGTTGAAGCAAGCTAGTAAAGAAAAAGTCACCTTAGAAGCATTAGATGAAAAGTTTGTCTAGTTCAGGATTCTTACCATTGACTAGACCAACATTTTTTTCTCAAGAAACTCCTCTGAACTATTTCGTGCATTTTATATCACTGACAGCATCTGATTGTAGTATTAGTTAGAAAAACTATAACAATATAATAAACAGTCTTTTCAAACCCATCCACCCCCATCCATTAGCCATCACAGTCTGAATTAATCAGAAACTGAAGCTAGTTATATGAAATATATACTATTTCTGGACAATTAATAAATATTAATGATATCTTATGTCTATGATGACTGCTCATATGTCTTCCATTGAGTTCTATTGCAATTAGGGATGTGTGCTGATATTTTTGACCTGTGTTCTTGATTTTTGAAATAAAGAATACTTATCAGTTAGGACTAGGTACACTTCAAAAGTAATCTGGGCTGCAGATTTCTGTGGTCCTTAAAAAAAAAAAAGACAAAGACAAAAAAAAAGTGACTGAAAATAATTCAACTATCACCCTGTTTTCATTTTGAACAAAAAATGTTCCAGGATTTCACAGAACTGTAAGTCAAGAATTTTTTTCACATTACATGTTAAGCAGTTGATGGAAAATATGCTGATTAGATCATTTGAACATTGAACATTTTCGAATATGATTGATTCATGACAATGAGTTTGCTAGAATGCTTAATCCAAAGGTATAATTTATCAATACGACACTTGCTAAAACAGCTGCAGGTTATTTTGGTCATTAATTCATAAAAAAAGAACATTTGATAGACTGAACTAGTAGACTTGCTGAGTGTTTTAACAGGGACATTATCAGGAGATTTTTGTCGCCAATACTTATTTTATTATTCAAAGAGAAAAGCAAAGAGGAAAGCAAAAGTCTGTTTATCTACTCTACTACATTGTTATCAGTGCTGATAAAAGATTAAGATTAAGATTTATTGGATTTATATGCCGCCCTACTCCCAAGGGACTCAGGGCGGTTCACAGCAATAAAAGTAGAAGAAGAATAAGAGCATACAATATCAATTTCACTAATGCAGGCTCAGTTTTATATTGAAATCTTACCCCCCCCAACATCAAATATATCCTCAACTTTCAAGGATATTGAATTTGGAGATACACACACACACACACACACACACAAAATTATATATAAAATAATATGTGCATATATTATACTCAGCTGATTAGTTTAAATTCATAGCCTTGAAATACTCATAAAAATGCAACCAATCATGCAGCAGTAGCAGCTTCATTGATCTATTAGCTGAATTCATTTAGCAAATTTATGTACTTTTGGAGTTTTATTTACCAAAACTGCATGGTGTTGGTTGCTACTTAGTTATTTACTTTTTATGAAGCAGGTGATTTTATAGTGCATAAAATCACAGGGAGTATTTTTCCCCCCATTAAGCGTGCTGTTTGTTGTGCTCCAAATATATTATTGCATGCTTCCCTGTATTTTGTAACGTTTGGTTTATGCAGGAATATGCTGAATTTCAGTATCGGAGGAGACACAGACAGCGCCGACGTGGAGATATGCAGAGTCTGCTGAGTAATGCTCCAGATCCTGATGATCCAAGTGAGAGTACACTAGGTAACATTTTTTCTACAGTGTCTTTATTTTCCTTTTAACCATCTTTTATTTATTCAGAAATTTAATGGTGGGCTATCATTCAGTTCTTTTTCAAGCAAAAAGAAATGATTAGTTAACATGATTACCATATTAATTGCCAAAGAGAATACCTTGTTTTAAGTCCTCAAAAGAAAAATGAAATATTTAAAAAGAGGTATCATATTTCTGACTTTCAAAATGAAAATTAGATATAGAAGTACGCTTAACAAATGTAGGATTCTCAGAATTTATTAGATTGCATAAAGAAATGTAATTTCATCTTTCATAATAAACTAAGAATTAGATCATTTTTCTCCTTTTGACTATATTAGAAAAGTATGAAACATTATTTCATAGTACCTAAAATAGTACTATTTATATACCATATTTTTTGGAGTATAAGATGCACTCCCCCCCCCCCCAAAAAAAGTGGGTGAAAAAGTCTGTGCGTCTTGTACAGTGAATATAGTGGCGGAGGGGAGGGGGGTTGGTGCGGTGCCGATCAGCTGTTATCAAATGGGCCATGGCAGCAAATGGGCCACACCAAAAGGGCTGTGGCAAACAGGCCACGGCAAACCGGCCACAGCGAACAGGCCAGATGAATACCGGATAGATGTTAGGAGGAAGAGGCAGATTTTTTTTCTTGTTTTCCTCCCCATAAGCTAGATGTGTCTTATAGTCCAGAGTGTCTTATAGTCCGAAAAATGCTAAGAATAGAAGATACTAATTTTCCAGAACAGGTATCCAACAATCATTCCCTTACATCTGAAATAATACCAGTACTACACTTCCAATTTCTCAATATAATTCTTCAAGTCACCTCCCAGATTGATGTAGTTTAGTGAGATCTAGTCTTAGGCACAAAGACAACTGAATGACCTTGGATCAGTCATTCTCTCTCCCAGCCTTATGAACAAAGCATTGGGAAAATCAAAAATCTTGCCAAGAAACCTGGAGGAGCTGATCTAAGCAATCACCATGTGTCAAGCCTGAATTGAAGGCACTCCCTCCCCAAAGTCATTAAAAGAATATTTGCTAGGGGGTGTGTGTGTGAGAGAGAGAGCAACAGAGACAGAGACAGAAAGAGGGATGTTTTGTCTCAAGTATTATATAGCATCACTTCAATTCAAAATTCCTACAAAAACCATGGATTAAAAGTGTTGGGGGGGGAAAAAAGTAAGCTCCTTTTATTAATTTGTAAACTTTTCTTGAGCAGATACTCAAGAAGCTGGCAGTAACAGAAGACACGGTAATTCCATGGTGAGTTCAGCTTCCATGAGTATCCTTCACAGCTCTTCTCTTCATGACTATACTCCTGTTAGTCGCTCTGAAAACCAGGATTCTCTGCAGGTATAGTCTTTTTTCTTTTCTTTTCTTTACTATTTTATTTCTTTAGCTTGTTATCTATCTTCTAACTTCATCAGCTTATTAGAATATATATATTATTAGTTATGGAACTGACTACATAACAGATTTCAAATAGAATCTTAGCCGAAATAATCATTATTGATTATACTGGCATACAGTATATAGGCATTTCTTAATTTTGATATCTCTTATAGGCTCTGAGTTCCTTGGATGAAGATGATCCAAACATACTTCTTGCTATTCAGTTATCATTGCAAGAATCTGGCCTAGTTATTGACGATGAAACTAGAGACTTCCTGACTAATGAAGCTTCATTAGGAGCAATAGGTACTTCTTTGCCTACAAGGTTAGACACTGGCCCAGTAAATGTAGATAATCCAAGAGCAGCTCTAAGTAGCACTGAACTTTTAGAACTTGGTGATAGCCTGATAAAATTAAGTGCAGACAGTGATCAGTTTTTGACAGACCATCTTAGTTCTCGCACTTTCAATAATACAAGAAGTGGCTTATATTCAGCATCTGGTGAATCTGACTCAGGTAGCCAAGATCTTAATATAAATGAAAATCTCCTTGGAAACATAATGGCTTGGTTCCATGACATGAATCCTCAGAGTATTGCACTCATTCCTTCCGCAATTACAGAAGCAGATGATGATTCACAGCAACCCAGTACTGAAGAGAGGTTAATGGAGCAGCCACAAATAAGACAAGATCTTCTAGAGGAAAATGCACCTTCTGAAGATGCAGTAAAAAATGAAGGCAGAAGCACTCAAAGGGAAGAAGGTGCTACTGCTGCTGGAGGCGTTAGTTATGGAGAAACCGTTCCACAAAGTGAAGATGCTTCTGGAGACACGAGCAGTCAAATTGTAAATTCAGATGTTTCACGTCAGACATCTAAAACTTCAGCTGAATGGGCTGAACATGTGCATTTGGTGTAAAAACAAAAAGTCTGGGGAGGAAAATGAATAGTTTGTGGAGTCAAAACAATTAGGCAATTATCAGTGGTAAAATATATAGTGGAAACTTTGACCAACCCTAGCAGAGCTTAGTTGTTTACCCGAGGTGTAAAAAATGGGATAAATAGACATTTCCTTGGTGTTCTTTATGAAGCTTATTTGAACATTTCAGGGAATTTCTATTGCATTGGACAGTAAAGCAGCTTGCTCGTTTGGAGGAAGTAGAAAGCTTGTACTCCATGTTCCTAACACAATGCATTATCTATTTAGCCTTAGGCTGATGATCCTTAAGTTAAAAGGGGAAATTAAAGGCTTCCTTAGTGAGTCATTTAAAACATTTTCTCCTTTTTCTCTTATTTGTCTTATCCTTTAAAAAGGTTTAGCACTAAAATTATGTTTTGCTTTCCCCAATTAATCAGTAATAGTATGAACTGAAGTAGTGAACCTTTTCTAATTAAACTTTTCATGTTTATGTACCAGTACAAATGTGCCAAACTGAGCAGCAAATCAACATAAAAATATGCAGTATTGTTTTTTTATGCTAATTTTAAAGGATGTAAAGAACACATACACGTGTACAATGACATGCACACATACACATATAGCTTTTTTTCAAATTTACTCATATTTATCACCATTATGATTGCATTAACATAATTTTATCTTAATTAAATCTAATTCTGCTATTAAAAACAGTTATTTTAAACAGCCAAGTTGGCTCAATTGAAAAGACATTTTAACAGAAGTGCAGCCTTTTCTATTCATTCTCTGCACTTTGAGTGCAGTTGCTTTGAGCACTAACATTTTACAGAACAACAGTCTGCAACTTTCTGAAGCTAGAGACAACCTCCTTGTCCTCCCTCAACCTATGAAAGATTAATAATATCACAAACAACATGCTACTGTGCCTTTGCCTAAGCTAAATAGATAGTTGACACAGTTAAATGAATATTAGTTTTCTGTTCTGGAGTATACTATAGTATGCTATGAACTGCAGAAACCTCCATAAAACCACTCATGGCCTTTCCTTTCCACTCAATACCTATATAGGGTATAAGCCTTCCCCATACAGGTATAGCATGCACACCTAGAAGGATCCCCATAGGATTCCAGAGAGCCTTATTTTTCTCCTTCTCTCCCTATCCTATCTTTGTCAGCATGCATTTGAGGGCAGTACAGCATATGTGAGTATCTGTGTGTGCCTCCTATATCTCCATCCAGCCTACTAGTTTCACTCTGAGGTTGTATGAGCTTCAGCTGAAAAGAGAGAGAAACACAGGAATAAGAGAGTGCGTTTCCAACACACACACACTGCAAAGTGGGTGTCAAATTCAGCTGTTCAGACCTTGTTTGCAGACACTATAGCTGTGGTGGGAGTATCATACCTTATATGTCAACATTTTTACAGAAAAAATAAAATACTAAAATGTATTATTTTCAATTGCACAATATTCATTTAGTGTATGATTGGTGTTTCATATTTTGTAAAAAAACAACAACAACAACCCAAAACCTTCCCTAATGGTGTCCTACTGTGAAGAAAAGTTTTGTTGAAATTGGCTTAAAAACATCAAAACCTCATTGTAAATTAGTGATGCAGATTGTAACTTTAACTAGAAGTAATTGTTTTAAATTACTGTTTTGCTTGCAAATAATCAAAGTCTAGGTTAACAGAAGCAAAATGAATGAAATACTCCATTTCTTTTTTTGTTTGACTTGATATGAAAGATCGGCTACGTCTGATACAAAAACTTGCTACTGATTGTGTACAGTAAGGTATTTTGATGGCAGAAAAGGTATATATATATTGATTACTGTGTGTTACAAAAAAAGTGTTAAATCCTTCATTTAAGCATAACTGTTGGGATCTTACAGTCCCTGTGGCTCATAAAATTAAATATTAACTATTTAATCCATTTTTTAAAAACTCTGTTTCTTGACATTTATTTGGAAGGAGTAGTCTGCTTCTCTATTATTATACGCTGTACATCCATTATATTTTTAGCTTGGCTTCTAATTACCCTGTCCTGAAAGTATTGGTGTTGAATCCCTTTTTCTAGCCTTGGAAAATTATCTCTTTAAAAAGCTATTACAGAATCCTTTCTAACTTAAAATAGATCTTGACACTATCGTCACTAATTGGTCTTACATATTTTAAATACACATACAGCTTCCTTGAATTTTAATTTTGAAATAGAATATCACATGGTTTTGTGTATTGCATTAAGATGTCTTGCAAAGCTAAGAGAAGATATGTATGAGTGCTTTCTGTGATGATAGTGAAGTTTGTGGGTTCTGGTTTTCTGTAACTTGGTTTAAATTGTGAAGTATACTCCATTGTAAAATTTATTCTGAGCATGAAATTTAGCATATTAAATTTGTATTTTCTTGATACTTATTTAAAATTTAAGACCAGCCCCCTAACTGAATTTAGAATTCTGAAAGAAAGTTTGGCAAGCCTATTTTGTAAACCAATTAATTTTATAAAGAAAAACAAAACTACTATAATCTTGAAAATGGTATTTGCACTTTCATAGTATATACTTGATACATTCCCACTTTATATACAGTAGGATATTACAACCGTATAGATGTTTGGCCAAATGAATGCTATTAATAATATGTAAAATTTTTGATTAAACATTTATTACTTAAACTAATTCTTTTATCTCCTGTGTTTCTTTACCAAATATTGTTTTAGATGAAAGAATGGTGTTTGGCATTTTTAAAAAGCTCATACTGGTATGCATCATTTTTTGGTGATTTTCTAGTAGAGTGTTTCACTAAGAATTCTTATGCTGGACAGAAGTAATTTGTTCTTGCATAAAGTCAAACATTATCTGTAGTACAGGTAATGGACTTACAATAAATGTACTTACAACCATTTATTTAGTGACCATTCAAAGTTATAACAGCACTGAAAAAAGTGACTTATGATCAGTTTTAACACATATGACTGTTGCAGCATCCCCATGGTCATGTGATCAGAATTCAGATGCTTGGCAACTAATTTATATTTATGATGGTTGTAGTGAGTCAGGATCATGGGATCCCCTTTTCTGACAAGCAAAGTCAATGTGGAAGCCAGATTCACTTAACCACCATGTAGCTAATTTAACAACTGCAGTGATTCACTTAACAACTGTGGTTAAAAATGTTGTAATATAGGGCAAAAATCACTTAATAACTGCCTATTTAGCAACAGAAAATTAGGGCTCAGTTATGGTCATAAGTCAAGGACTACCTATAAAACCAAACCAAACCTCATTAAGCAGAAGACATCTTCTGAACACGGAAAAGAATCTTGAGATCAAATGCACTATTCTGTATTTCAAACATTGTATAAGATTAAAAGTAAGTACTATGAAGAGAAATTGCTTCAAAGAGAAATTCAACAGCTGAAACTCTGATGAAAATAAATAGCACTGTTAACAGTTCTGTTTAGAAAAACCTCAGTTACTTAAGCATTTCTTAAACTGAATCCAGAAAGGAATACTGAAGTACAATTTGCCCTCAGATATCAACCACTCATTCATTTAAAATGTTTATTTTTAACAGGTATAATAAACATTCTAAAAAGGGTAAACAAATAAGTTGATGCCAATCTTTATTTGCATATTATATTATCTTAAGAAATATTATCTTCAGAAATACATGTGGATATTTTTTTTTACATTTGCACATTTTCTATAATACGTTTACAAGTAACCCTTGGTTAATGTGGGTAATTGAGATCAAAATTTCTGTCACTAAGTGATGCAGTTGAAAAATGCAATTTCACATGACTAAATTGATTAGTAACAGCAACCTGGTAGTCCCTATTGCTGTCATTAAATGATCACACTGGTCATTAGGCAAGGACTCTAGCCAAGCCAAGTCATTCCCATCTTAGTCCCTGTCAGTCCCCAATCTTGGTAAAGTAATAGACTTCCTCCTCTTCTGTTCTCCTCATCTGCCTATCTCTCTCCCATCTCTGTCATCCTTTAGCCATCCTGTATAACAGCACTCCTTGGCGGTGGCAGCACTGAGACCTTCAGCATTGTCAACTAGCCATCACCATCCCTGGACCTTTAAGTCAGCTCCATCCACTGGAGCTCCATCCACTGCTCAGGAGTGCTGCCTCAAGCAACAGCCAACAGCCATACCTATGCCACTGTACAAAACCATGCAGCGTGCCAGCATTGGCAAGAAATGCCATTGTGTAGGATAGCTCAAAAAAGACTTAAGATGGGGGGAAAGAGAGATAGGTGCTGGAGTGTCACTGAAGCTGTTAAGAGGATGAATTTTTATCACGTGACTACTGCATCAGCCATAACTTTGGGAACTACGATAGTTGAATAGAAGGTTGTTAACCAAGGACTAACTGTACATGAATTATATTTGTACGGTTCAAATTTTCATAGCAATATGACCTAAATTCTATAAATGTTTCATAAATTCAATTTTTTTTTCTGCCTGGAAGTTCTCTTGAAACTTTTATTTTAATACAGTCTTTATTCAACATATAGAGCATGCTTTTCACTTCATGAAACCAACAAATCTCAATATAAATAAAAACAAATTGAGTATGTCAATGTAGACATTCAGTACTGCAAATACATATTCATCTGGATTCAGTCGGTAATGATGCCTCTTTCCCAGCATTAGTTGTGTGTCAACCAACAGGTACTTTTAAAACAACAAGAAAAGAAAAAATGCAATTACCTTGATGTTACTAAATCTATGTATCATTTGTCACTGCAGGTACAATTTATTTTAAAAGCAATTATCTAGCATAACAAACTGTTTTTATCACCTTAACTCTTGAAGGTCTAGTTAAGTGATTTTAATATTTTAATATGGTAAAGCTCTCTGTTAATAAAAACAATCTCTTTTTGTGGTAATTATTGTTAGAAAATCTAATACAATGATATCATCTTAAGGTTTGTATTCAGAAAATAAACTCAATAGAAACTAAGCAAAACAGATGGCCATAAATTTGATGATCTAATTCAGATAATCATTTAAGTTATATATTTTTACAGAAATAAGCTGTAATGAGTTTCAGTCTTGCACAGAGCTGTTTGCCTCTCACTCTATGTGGTATAGATTCAATCTGTAGCTAATTTAAATTAAAAACTTACTATGCCAAAAAGAAGTGTTCCAATACCAGTATAAAATACTTCGTTCAACTGCAAAATAAGAATTTAGAATTAAAATTAAGCAGGAACAAAAATAATTAGGGTTCCTTAAAACCTACTAGTATCCATATGATCCACACACTGGAATACTTCGGTGCTCTCCATTCCCTAGAAGGCAAATATTTTCCTTGGATTAAAGATTTGGCATAGATTGAAGTTGAAGCTACTTTTCTAAGAGTTGTACTTCTTTTACTTTCAAAATGAACAAAACCAGTGATCTATGTCTGCTCTGCAAACTCATGTCCTAATACTTCAGGGAAAAAAAACAAGTTTTTTTGACAGTGTTAGTTAAATGAGGACCCTATGGTAATGACGGTTAATCTACCATCCCTACTTGATAGTTTGGTATTTTTCAGATGTTTCCACCCTTCTTCATTGGCCTGCTTTGTAAAGCTAAGTCAGCAGAATACTTCACTAAATTGAGCCTCACTCCAGGTCATAATCCACAAAACGTCTTCAGAATATGGTGGTGACATTCTTCATCTGTTAATCTACCCAGTGGTGGGATTCAAGTAATTTAACAACCAGTTTTCTGTCCTAATGATTTCTTCCAACAACCAGTTTGCCAAACTGTTCCGAGTTAACAACCAGTTTTCCTGAAGTGTGAACTGGCTGAATCCCACCATTGAATCTAACCCTTTGGGAGTTATCAATTAATCTATCATGATGGGACTCCTCATCCAGATAATTAGGTTACATGAAATTGCATGCTAGCTGGGCCCCTTCCTAGCTCACTTTCTGCATGTGGGCACTTCATACATTTATTCCAAAAAGATGCCATATTGGGGATCACCTTTCTATCTATTTTATGTAGAGTATTTCTCCTCAGGGTCTTTCTTTTTGCTAGAGAGCTAGCATTAAACTATTTTTGGCATTATACTTTTACCTACTTACCACTTCTTGTTTTTTGTCCCATGTATGTTTATAGCAATAGCACTTAGACTTACATACCGCTTCATAGTGCTTTTACAGCCCTCTCTAAGTGGTTTACAGAATTAGCATATTGCCCCCAACAATCTGGGTCCTCATTTTACCCACCTTGGAAGGATAAACAGCTGAGTCAACCTTAAACTGGTGAGATTCGATCTGCTGAAGCAGCCTGCAGTACTGCACTCTAACCACTGCGCCACCTAGGCTCTTAATCATAAAGGGAAATGTTTTATACAAATGACTTCTAAAGTTTATAAACAAATTGATTAAAATATATAATACAATACAATATAATTAATATAATATATAATATTATATATATGCAACACAATACAATAGAATACAATACAATATATAATAAACAATATAATAAATTTATGGGCATGCCATAAGAGTCCAAAGCCTGATTGTTCACACACACAAAAACATTGTTTTGATTCTCTTCTACTTTTTTTCCCATTTCTACCACAAAAGTTTCCTACGCCTACAAATGTGAAAGGTGAAGATGCCATTGAGTCAAATTTAACTTCTGTTCACTATGTAGACAAATGTTTCTCAACCTTAGTTAACTTTAAGACTTCAATTCCCAGAATTCTATCTACCATAATTTTTTTCTGGGTTCCAATTATTTTTTGTTTAAATTTCAAATGGCCCACAAAGGTTGAAGACCATTGATCTACTTTAAGAAAACTATTTGAAGGAATGTGAAGGAATTTGGCCTACAGAAGTAAATATTGAGAAGCTAAATCAGATTTTTCATTCTTCTGAATGGATTGTCTTTAGTCAAATCATAATTGATGATTCAAGTGGGTGTAATCTTAAATAACAATGAACCAAGGAAGAAGAAATCCCCAGTTAGAAAACAAATCAAATAACTTGTCCTTCTAGTCAAGAAATTAAGGCTTTTCATATTTGGTTAAACAATCTTTATGGCTTAAAGAAGCAAGACAGCCAACCAATATTATGCTACATGTATATGAAATAGAGAAGTAGTTGGAAGTAACTCAAAATGATGCTGTCTGCCCTAAACTTGGGCCCTCTTCCCTGCTCCCTCCTCTTCATATGACATAGAGTGAGGCTGTTGAGTTTGGAGAATTGGAGAGAATTCCAAAATTCATATACTCTATATTTTACCTGTTTTGTTTAACTAGTTGTAAGATTTCTAAATATCAATTTATCTCTAAATCCAGCTTCTCATTCAAAATACAACATAATGATAGCAGTTTCTTCCCTATTCCTTCTCCCTATATTACTTGACTAGCATTCTATAAACATAATTATAAATCAAATAAATATAAATCGAATTTTGATAATTCCTGTCCTGAAATAGGTTGCCTTTTGCATTTTTTTAAAGTTACGAATCATTGAGACATTCAGTGAACATTGAAAAGTATTATTGGTGAGAAACACTGTTGGAAATTTTTTCTCTGGTTAAAGCAGTTTATATCCAAATAAGCACCAAAAATTAAGTCATTTCCAGAGATACTGAGTTTCAAGTATGGGTACTGAGTATATGATGTGAATATTATAGCAGAAATGTATTGATGTTCTAGGCCTTCAGTGTGACTTTATTTTTAGGGAATTGTCTTCTTATAGCTGTGCCCAAGTACAACGAAGACTTCAGAGGAAAGAAATTCATGCTTGACTTGAAACAGCACTGTAACATTGAATAAACTTCCAATGCTTCCTTAATTTTTTTCATGGGAACTTGGAGTCAATGGAATTATAAGATTCTAGTCATGCCTCTCATCTCGATTGCTAGATAATGCACACAACCTCATTGCACTACACTTCTACCCTTTCGGTTAAAGAGTAAGCATGATGTACTATTCTTGGCAGATAATAATATTTTCCTATTCTTGATCCATAGACCCAACCTGAGGCCAGATAGATATTTTTTTTAAAAAGGTCGGTAAGGCATTATATCTGAACTGGAGTGTGATGCCTTCAGCAAATCACATGTAAATTATGTGGTTTTAAGCAAAGTAGCTCTCAAAGTTATTATACAGATATTTTGCATAATATGCAGAGCATTGTAAAGTCAAATAGTTTTTGGCCCTGACAAAAGGAACGGTCTTTCTATTTTCCCCTCCCCACAACTCTCTTTTTATTATGATAAATATTTTATTCCACATTAGAAGACTTTCCATTTGTACTGCAAAATTTATCATAACAGTAAAAAAGGAAAACATACGGCTAATGTCTGATCTCAGTGGTCAGATGCCTGATTATGCATTCTGTGCAGCCTGCATAAAGAAGGATGGAATTTTCAGCACTTAATTGCTTTTACCAGATGCCATCTGTTCATTGATTTTTGACCTTCCCTTCTAACGTCAGTCTACATGCAGTAATCTCAGGTGAGCCAATTAGAACATAGATGTTTCATGCTGACAAAACAACCTATGTCTTCATGTCTACCTGCAGAAATCATTTGGGAAAAGTTAATAATGATGATGATGTTCTGGCCCACGATAAATTGAATTATTATTTTTGATGTATCATGTATGGAACCATAATGAAAACAGCTGATATTCCAAGTAGTAGTGAAAAATACCATGGGCCTTTTCCTAGATACTTGCCAGTACCTATTTAAGAACTGAAAACCTGATTCTGCTGGATGGCCTGAGGCAGTGTGGGACACTGCCACACTGGATATAGCTACTAGATCGATAGCCAACCCCAC
>JANHFM010001719.1:12687-38396 GCA_032468115.1 Grayia smithii | reverse complement strand
AAGTACCCTGGGCCGATGCCATGTAGGGTTTATAGGTAAGCACCAGCACCTTGAAGCGGATCCGGAGAACTACCGGTAGCCAGTGCAGTCCGCGCAGGAGATGTGTCACACGGGAGTTACGGGAAGCCCCCGTAACTACCCGCGCGGTACTCCTTACTCCATCCTCTGTATTAAATGCCTTTTCCTCTTCTCGTTGAGAGTCCTGTGGAACACTTCATATCTCTCCAAACAGCTAAAATAACACATACAGTCCTGTAATATACTAATTTCCCTTTGAGCTCTGTAATTGTAATATAGCTTGCTTGCCCATTACAATAGCAGAAGACCAAAAGCCAAAATTAAACAGCGTAAAATAAGCCAGAGTATAATTATCAAGAATGTCAAAGTTGTTCTTCAATGTTATTGCTGGGGTCAGAGCAGATTATGGTTTATCTGTTTAAAATTTTCTGTTCTTTTAATGACTTTCCTTTTCTTAATCATCAATTCTCTGCTATTAAATTTCACCTGTATTGTTTGATTTGGTATGAAGCATAAAAATAAGCTTTGCAGAGGTGCTGGATGAGCCTGTGATCACCATGGAGATAATGGAAGAATAGAGTAAAATAAAACTCCCTCAAATAAAAAGAATAATTAACAAACCCAGATTAAACATAGTTTACCATGTTAAAATTATTAAAATGAAAGATTGTCTATATTACACATCCATCCTTACTGCCATTTTACTAAAAGTTCCTACTTTTTCTTGGAATTTGCCTTGAGATACTTTTTTCCTCTTTAAGGCTGAGTTAATTTTTTTTTGAAACAAATAAGGATGAAGAAGACCGATCCTACAAATGCGCATTTTCTATGCAAAATTTCATCTTATAGATCACAGGTGTCAAACTCGACCACGTCGCGGGCCTGACATATCATGACTTTTTTTGCCTTGTGGAGCTGGAGTAGGGGTTGCCTATGTGTGACGTATCTGGCCTGCAGGGTGCCAGTTTGACAAGCCTGTTATAGATGGTTTGTTCATGTGCTAATTGTAAAAATATTAGCACTCTGGGGCCAATGAGAACTTCCTTTCAGTGAGCCCCATCATGTCCTTTGGAAGGTAAAAAACTTGCTTCCTAAAGTAGCCACAGATTACCAGCTATTATTTACAAGCGAAGGAATGAGCTTTCAATCTGTTTCTCAGAAACTCAGAGACACCCCAGCTTTGACACTTATGGGAGTCCATAAGAACGTGAACTCTGAATTTGAGAGAGAGATTTTCATTTTTGTAAAGGAGATTCTTTGCCTTCCAAAAATATAAATCACCATGTACACATATAAAAAAAAAAAAACTTTATGGGGATGGGAGTAAGGCATTTTTATAGGGTACACAAACAAATATATTTGGATACATCAGAAAGCAAATGATCAAACAATAAAAGATATTGATTACAGGTAGTCCTCAACTTACAACAATTCATTTAGTGACAATTCAAAGTTACAACAATGCTGAAAAAGTGATTTATGACTGTTGCAGACTTGTGATCCATAGCCACTTGTGATCAAAATTCAGGCGATCAGCAACTGACTCATACTTTTGATGGTTGCTGTGTCCTAGGGTCATGTGATCTCCTTTTGCAATCTTACAAGCAAAATCAAAGGGGAAATCAGATTCACTTAACTGTATTACTCATTTAACAACTACAGTGATTCCATTAACAACTGTGGCACAAGAGGTTGTTAAATGAGGCAAAACTCACTTAACAACTGTTTTGCTTAGTAACTGAAATTTTGGACTCAATTGTGGTTGTAAGTCAAGGACTACCTGTACATGTCAGACTGAACAACAGAAAACATCAATTCTACATAACCTTCCAAGTGGCAAATTTATATGTTTCCTATTCCTGGTTTGGATTGTAGCCTTTAGACTTGCAAGTGTAATCATGGACTTTCAGAATATACTATTTGTTCCCTATGCCATTATCTGTCAGATAAACTTGCAGGTTTTTCCTCATCATGTAGATGTGTACATCCAAACTAGACTATTGTTTCTCCATGTCATACATGTAGATATATGCATAATTTTGTATTTGTTTATTTATTTTGTCATGCTTATGTATATTGGAGGTGGTGACCTTTTGAGAGCCGTATGCAATGAAATTTTGTTTTAATGTATGCCGATTAGTGTACATTCAAAAGTAACAATAAAGTTATTCTAAGTCTAAATCTCTATTGTTTAGTTGCTGAAAAAGCAAGTTTTTTGCATCTGAAAAATGGGTTTCGGCTAAAAAGAAAGCACGGTTTCCTGAATTTCAGATATAATATTATTTAATCTTTTTATATAAATAATATTATTTATGTATTTATAATATATTTATTAAAAACCTAAAATTCCAGGTGGTAAGCCTGGTTGCCAACGAGCTCCCTCACCATCGGCTGGCCTGCCTCGGCTCTGCTCGGAGTGTCAACCAAGGCCGCCGCCGCCGCCTATCCCGGCTTTGACAGATCCCCCTTATTACAGGCTCCCCCCCACCCTCCACCCGGCAGCCTCGAGCCGCGCATCCTGCTGGGCATCCAGCAGGGGGCGGCCTTCTCTGCCGTCGTCGTCCTGCTTTCCCTCCGTTTCCTCAGCAGCGCTGGCCTCTCGTCTTGGGCACCGCTTCCGCGACCGAGCCGTCGTGGCGGGTGGGCCGAGTGTCAGGAACCGAAGGAGCAAACGGGCCGGCGCCAGGATGCCGCTGGGCCTCAAGCCGACGTGCAGCGTCTGCCGCACCACTTCCTCGTCCATGTGGAAGAAAGGCGGGCAGGGCGAGATCCTTTGCAACAACTGCACGGGCCGTTCAGGGCCGTCTGCCGCTGGGACAGCTTCTTACGCCGGCACCTCCGCGGCCTCGCAGCACAGCAACGGCGGCGGCGGGGGAGGCGGCGGCGGCGGGAATAGCGGCGGCGGCGGCGGCGGCGGCAGCGGCGGGAAGCAGGTGAGGTACTCAAGGAGCCGCCCCGAAACAATCGCCGCGCGGTTTACTTTTTTTTTTAGGCAGAGCTACCTAAGGTTAGTCCGGTACTGAGACTGCGGGCCTCGACCTTCTCAGTCCCCAAGCAGCGAGGAAACTGTTTTTTAAAAAATAAATACGTTGAATATTCGTATATCATTCCGGGTTGTGGTTATAAATCACGCTAGTTTGCGTTAGTTGCAACGTTTACATGCTGTTTGCCTTGTCCCAGTGCTAAGACTGGAGCATTAAACTACTTGTTTAAAATAGGCAGACCGAAAAGATACTCCTCGTTGTTGTTTTTAAAGTATAAATGACTTAAAACTTTGGGAAGTGCGCTGAGGTTAGTCTAAAATACGATAGAAGACATTGAGAAAAGTTTGTTGGGATCTTAAATTCAAGGTTG
The DNA here is from genome assembly GCA_032468115.1 of Grayia smithii. NCBI lineage: Eukaryota > Metazoa > Chordata > Lepidosauria > Squamata > Grayiidae > Grayia > Grayia smithii. Next base: position 35,024 of record JANHFM010001719.1, on the reverse strand, counting down.
ACTCAGCCTTCCATCCTTCCGAGGTGGGTAAAATGAGGACCAGATTTATTTTATTTATTTATTTATTATATTTATATGCCGCCCATCTCCCAGAGGACTCTGGGCGGCTCACAATGCGACAAACAAAACATTCAATAAAACATATTGTTGGGGGCAATATGCTAACTCTGTAAATCGCTTAGAGAGGTTTGTAAAAGCTCTATGAAGCAGCATATAAGTGCTATTGCTATATGTTTCTATTCAAAAGTCCCATTAAGTGCACAGGTGTACTCATATATATGTTAGGGTTGCAGTCTTAATTGTGAATGAGTGCCTCTTTACTTGGGAATAAAATCTCAGTCATGGGGTTGAGGTATGCCAACTTAAAGTTTGCTTAACTTTTTTTTTAACTAAATAACCACAATTTTATGTCTTCATTTATTTATTTATTTATTTATTATATTTACTAAGCCACACACAAATATACTGGGTGGAACTACTAATTTTGTGGAAACAGTCTCCCTGTGGATGATCCCCCTCCTTTATTGATCTTTCAAAAACTCTGGAAAGCTAAGTTGTTGTAGAGAAACTTCTATTTTGGGATGTTTTTGTTCTTTGTATTGTGCTAGTTTATTGTTACTACAAAGATTAACTGATTTTTCATTTTATAATCTGGCTGTTAATGAATTCTTTTTTTTTGTAGGCTGCAGAGAGTCTTTTGAAGGGTGGTGAGCTAGTCACATGTTTAGATAGATAGATAAACAGATAATGAAATACATGAGCTAGGGTATTGGAATATTTCCCGGAATTCATGGAAGTGATTGGAAATGATTTCTGAGAATTGCTGAAGCTGCTGGCACTGTGTCTTGTTTTCTTGTGAGTCATTTTAACCTATGAGGAAAGTATGAAAAAGATTTTTCATTGAAATTACTGAGATGTGCTTTCATGTAACTAAGTTTTGAATAGGAACTTAGTTTGTACACTTTTTCACCTGTTACACTTCATGTTTCTTTTTAAATATGCATAATAATGTAAATGGAATTCAGACTAAATATTTTCTAAATATTTCTTATGTTTCATATGCCATAGAGTAAGCAAGAAATTCACAGAAGATCTGCTCGATTGAGGAACACAAAATATAAATCTGCTCCTGCTGCTGAGAAAAAGGTTTCCACTAAAGGAAAAGGGAGAAGGCATATTTTTAAATTAAAAAATGTAAGGAGAATTCTTACTGTTAAGCATTTACTAATACCAGCAAGACTTAATCAGTTTAAAAAATTCTTGATATGTTTTCTACCATGGTCAACAGTTCACTGCAGAAAAACAACTAATAGTCAAAATCTATTTTTATATATGTACTTATAGATGCATAAGTTTAAATACTATGATATGTGTAGATATTCAAGTGTGTTGGATACTCATTCATACATATTGCACCAAGCTGTTATTAATTTTCATGTAATACTGAGCTTTGAGCCATTGTTTATAAATCACAGTGACTGGATTTATATGCTTGAAAATAGACCCAAATTTATTGGGTGAATTTATTTTTTCCTCTATATTCCCATGAAAATGGTACCTTTGGAACTAGTCAGTATGGTCAATGAAATGAATTGGATGAATTAGGGATCAATTAAGGAAAGGGGAAACATTGTGGTCTAGAAATCTTTGTTGAGATGAGACTTGAAAAAGTTTTTGCAACTATTTAAGGAGGTTTTATTCTTAAGATTTTACATTTGGGGTGACTGCATGGAGCTCAAGCATTTACTGGCTGGGTGCTCTTCCTAACACCTGCATAGAGTTTGCAGCAGACAATCTGAAAGAGAAATATTTGCTATTACCTAGGATCAAACTTACAGTCTCCTGATTGTGAGGCAAGAACTCCCACCTCTTGGCTGCCTTACCGCTCTGTTCAGTTACTCCAACTCCACTCCAAGGCAAGGGATTACAGTTGTTAAAAAAACCCAAAATTTTAAGCTTTTACAATATTTTACAAAAAAATGCTAAATTAGAAATTTTGTATTTTTTTAATAAAAGAAAGCTTTGTATGAGGAGCATATCCTTATGTTCGTGGAATGAAAGGTAGAATCTAGGCCAATCATCAACATGCTAATTATACTTGGTATACTATGTTTACCATATTTGGTCTACAAATCCAATTGTCAGAAATGTAACAGAATGAAATATGAAATTAATTAGATCAGGTTCTTTTTGTATATTATATATTTTTATATTTTTTATTTATTTTGTATTCCAAATTTTATTTTCTTATTTTCTGTTAATTCAGCTGCTATTTTTGTTTGTTTTATTCTCTTGTTCAAACAAACCGACATAATTAATCTGTCTTTGGAAACTAACATTTGTTTAATGTCACTTTCATTAAGCTTTGTTCTAATACATATTATGTATAAGCACAGTATACTTACATACTGCCAATGTCTAAAGAAGATTGTAATTTCATATCTGGACACATTAAGAGTGATATAAGCTTCATCCAAGTTATTGAATTTACAAACTCCAGTAATAGTCTATTCTGTTATTGTATATTCATTTATTGAAACAGATGCATCTAGTTGCTCTGCTATAAACTAGTGAATGGATTTCAGGCAGTTTGAAATGCAGTTTCTGTAATACTTGGTTTGATTACATGTTTGTATTTTGAAATACTTCCTGCTAATACTAGCCAGCATGCAACTTTAGGTGCATTTTTCATAGTCCTGTTCAATTCAGTCATAAACTATTCCTTTCTTCTTTTAGCCTATTAAAGCTCCAGAATCTGTAGCCACAATCATTACAGCAGAATCTATCTTCTATAAGGTATGAGTTGTTTACAAAAGATTGTATTTATTTACATAGATGTATCACTGAATGCATTTGTACTCTATTTCTGAGTATACAATTGTAGGACTGCCCTTTTAGTCTTAGAAATGTTGCTACTGTTAAGCAAATATACTGCTAAAATTCAGGAATATTGAAGCAAAATGTATTTTAAAAATCAAGGAAAATGATTTATATGCTGGTGGAAGAATTTAATGAAGTTTATCTACTTACCTAAATGATTTAGGAATTTTATAATCCCTTAGGAAAACGTCTGATCAGAATATATTTTAAAAACATAAGTAGAATTTGGAATCTAAGTCTTATGAATATGATCTTGACTTACTAAGATCTTTCAGGCTCTTTCCTGCTGCAGGTTAATGAATCCCCCAACACGATTGTTTCTGGGAGTTACATATTTCTTCTAAAATTCTTTAAAAGAATATATATATAACATTCTAAACTTAAAATATGTTTAACTAAAAAGAGATTTTAATATGCATGAGTGGAAAATTCAAGCAAATATGACATTTGCAAGAGCTAAGTTCTCTTCCTCCTATTCAAGGTTTCAAGTCTGTAAGAGGTCTGTAAATACTTAATGTTATTGAATAATTATATTCCATGTTTGAAATATTATTCAAGTATATTTATGTTGCTATAATTAGGTAATGAATTTACAGTTTATAGTATAGTGAGTTTATACACATATGAGAATATTGAATAAAGTGATTGGCTGAGCTATGATATGGATTGGAAACTTCCATGACTATGTATTTCTAAATTGTAATGATATATTTTTATTCAAGAATAAAGAAATACCGGTCTTCTTATGCTTGGGCTTGGATGTCTTCTTGGGGGTGGTAGGCATCCCCAAATGTCATTTTCTCCCAAAATCTAATTGGCTCTAATCTTAAAAGTCCCACATAGAGGCAGTTACTTTTCTTCTTTTCCCCCCTTTATGCACACATGCATTTAGATCCTTCACAGTTGCTTAGATCAACAATTTGCAAGTTGACTTGAAATGACTGTATAGCACAGGTGTGGGAAACTTGCGAAGGGAAAACACCCAATGGGACTTTTTTCCATAATAGCAATTAAAAGAGTGTCTTAGAATCTTTTAGTTATTCTAAGCATAGAAACATACAATTCTAATAAATTAAGCTTTATTAAAATGTAACATTTTATACCTACAGTTTCACTCTTATTTGCCCATTCACTCATGTGACTCTCAGGATCGGAGCTGGTCAAACATGTAGTCTAGTAACATGGGGATATCCTAGACAGAGGGTCTCCAGCAGTGTTTCTTTCGTTTTGATCTTTTATCTGATGGTTGCTGAACTAAATTGCCTTGCACAACAGTTATTTATAACCTGTCCCTTAAGTGTTTATTTTTCCACCCAATAGCAGAATAAAGGTGGAAAGCTTGAACCTAAAAAGTGTGAACATGGGATCTCAAAACAGGAAAAAAGGAAATGAATTAATTATGCATTGATATCTTAAGCATCAGTGAACTGAAAAAGACTTGAATTGAACACTTTAATATATAGGATAAAAAAACCCAAAGGGATTACCTTGCTTTCATAATTAGGAAGGATATAGCAAAGATGATATTTGGAGACAGTGTGGTAACTTAATAATAATTAGAATTTGTGGTTTAGCTTTTAATATGACAGTTATTAAGCTTATGCTTCTGGAATCATTGGAAACAGATAAAGTGGATTTTTATGGTCAACTTAATCTGACCATAAAAGTATTCGTTTCCATAACATTTTCCCATTCATCCATAGATCCAAAAACCATTGTCATTTCTGTCAAGGTATCAGCAAAAAGTCTACAAAGGGTTTCCAGAATTTTATAGAAATATTTCTTATTTTAATCCTGATCACATAATTCAACTTTCTTCTTTTTTTTTCTTTTGACAATTTTAAAAGATTATTTTAATCCCGTATTATTTTTATAAGAAACTCAAGGTAGAGAATATAACTTGTGAAGTAATTTGAGCTTGATACAAAGTCATTCAGTCAGCGTTTATGCCTAAAGCAGGACTAGGACCCACAGTTTTCCCATTTGTCACCTGGTGTCTTAAGCACTAGCCCAAAAGTGGCTCTTGTGATCTTTTATTTTTAAATCTTGATCTTCAATTCATCAAGTTACTGTTGCTATTGAATAAAACTCCAAACAAACTTTTTTTTTCTCAAGAGAGTTCAAGGTTTTAGAACTATCTTTTTAAACAAACAAACAAAAAATCCAATGATAAATCCTTTCCCACATCATTTTTCATCACTTGGCTCATCATTTGTTTTTCCATTTTGCAATCATTTTGTTTTATAAAACACAATTTATTTATTTTCCAATATTTGTCCAATGATTGGAACTTTTTTCATCTCTTTTTTTGTTGGTCCATAATTTCTTTTATGTTTAGGATGGTAATAAAGATTTATTTTGATTCTTTCATGTTCATTTTGCCATCTTTTGTTTCTTCTTTAGAGGCCTCAAAATTGATTAAGTGAAGAAATTATTATTGTCAATTTAATTGTAAGTTTATCTCCAAATTCTTTAAAAAATCTTTAATATCATAACTTTATTTGTCATTTTATAAATTTCACTCTTCCTCTTTTGATTCAAGGATAAAAAAACAGGTTTTTTCCCCCCACATTTTTTCCTACCTGGGACTTTGGTCCCCTCTAGTGTTCCATTTCTGTAATCACAACATCTCAAATGTCTATTTCTTTATTTTCAAATTGCAACCAGTCATCTCTTTCTTAATAGACTATATTCCCACAAATATTTTATTTTATTCTGTTGTTTCAAAAATCCTAATATACCAAATTTGTTTTGTCTCTTAATTTGTTTTAAACTTTCTTCAATTATTTAACTTATCCATTTATTTTGTTTTTCAAACTTTTTGCTTGGGAGAGCTCTTTTAAAATAATTATAAATCCAAATTTAGGAAGTGAAACCAGACAGACCCACTGTTCTTAAAGGTTTTGCTATCTTGAGAATTTGGTGGCTTCTTTCATCTCCTGTTGCTTAGACCTGCTGTCTTGCAGTCTCCTTGCAAGGAATAGTTGTGAGCATAAGTGGGAGATGTCTCATTTTTTCCTTGTCCAGACAGATTCTGTTGGTCCAGCTTTGTTGTTCATCAGCCATATCATAATCTTCTCTCTTCCTTCCTCATTGCTTCACCTGGAGATCTTTGGAATATCTCATCCTCATGAGAAATCTACACACAGTAGAGCAGGCATGTCAAACATGCAATCCACGGGTTAGATAAGGCCCGCGCAGGCCACACTCACCCTGGCCCCGCAGGGGCAAAAACAATCCTGATACATCATGATACAGCCTGCGATGCGATCGTGTTGGACACCCCTGAAGTACAAGAAGCCTGTAAGGACCCTTATTAAATAGGATAGTTCCTGCTGGCAAAAGGAGGAGATAAGACTGTACATGGCTTTTTGACCTATATGCTGAATGCATATTGGGAAACTGGGTTGAAGAAAATTTCTCTGGTTTTAAAAATGAAAGAAGCATTAATAGCTTAAAGAATGATGACACTATTCTGATACATATACTCTAGTAATAAAAGTAAACAAGTACAGTGAAAAAAAGTTGAACTACATTTGTAAAGACAATCAAAGTAATGAGAAGTACAGCCACTGGCTTTATCTCTTCTCTCTTTTTAGATTGACTGTTATCAGTAAAGTCAAGAAATGTGATATGTTAGCATTTAGTTGGATAACAATGAGGAGCTTAGAGACAAATCCATTGTCTGTCTAAAATTTTATACTCCCTCTATAATACTTTATGGAAACTAGAAATTGAAGCTTGATGTCTGAAGAATCAGGAGTGAAAGATCTTTTACAAATTTAATTTTGGTAAAAAAAAATTAGAACACAATAGATAACCATGAAAACAAATAGATGGATAAATCAGAATTCTCTTAAGGCAAAAATGACTATACTCAAATTATTGAATTTAGGCCACATTGTGTAAAGACCATAATTCTGGGAAAGGTAGACAGAATGAGAATAAGAGAACTAGCACCAAAGTGGATAGACTCAATTATTGCCACAATGGTTGCATCATTGGAAGACTAAAGGGCCAATTGGGGAGATCATCCTGGAGAAGATCTGACTGTATAGTTGCTGGATATTGTTCTAACTTGATAACACATAATCAATCAAATATGCTGTTTTTTTCTATCAGATGAGATGCTATTGTTGTTCTTATCAAAATACATTTTTCGCTCTTAAGGACTAAATTGTTGGAAGACACTAAATATTTACTATATTTAGGAAATTTTTATGTTAGAGAAGATACTACAAACTTTTTGTAGATAAAAGGCACAGTTTGTATAAATTAACAGAATCTATCAGCAGTTAAGCTTTTTTATTTTACATTTTTAACAATCTGTATCTTTTCTAGGGAATATACTATCAAATTGGAGATATTGTTTCAGTGATTGATGAGCAAGATGGTAAAATATACTATGCTCAGATTAGAGGTTTTATTCAAGACCAATACTGTGAAAAAAGTGCAGCTTTAACATGGCTCATTCCTACTACAGCAAGCCCAAAAGACTATTTTGATCCTGCAACTTACATAATAGGTAAGTTCCAAGGACTAAAATATTACGTCTGGCTTGTCCTGTGGATAATTGTACAGCTTCATAGTTAATTTGTTTTTCTCCCCTAGAATGGCACCATTAGGCCTATCTTTTTAGAGAAAATAGTTTGCATTAGAAACATGTTTATGTAACAGCAGCCTCTTCTGTTCAGTGTTTCTATGTGCTAAGGCAAAAATCCCACTAAACGGGATCTAAACGGGATCAGTTTACACATTCTTTTCAGAACCATATGTCAACCTTATACATTATCTCTTAGATTTTTACTGTATGTGTGCCTTCCAAATATATGGAATTCAGTTCCCAAAGTTTCCCAACTAGTAGAACAACTAAGAATACTGGGCATTGGTCTACAGATCTGGAAGAACGGGAAAGACTAGCTTTCCACCAATCAGCCTTATCAATCTCAAGTCAAAAAGAATCCGAACAAAAATAAGGTACAGAAATATAACAAGTTGAATACATAGTCTTTGCCTTGCTTTAACATCATCTGGAATAATCATGCAGAAAATAGGGTTATAGCTCTATATACTATGAATTTATGTCTATCTGCTTTATTTATTAAATTATTATGCATTACGTCTACTATGATTGCCCACTCCCATAGTCTGATCAACTTACAAAATCCAATTAGATACTTAAAAAAACCCACATAAAATATGGAAGCCAGATTAAAAACAACGGTAAAATGAAAACAGTGGGGGTCATACAAATTTATTAGCCAGACCTGGAAACAAAGTAAGATCTTAATAGCCTTCTAAATTCTAGGAAGAGGGGGCACCATATGTATCTTTGAAGGAATGCTGCTGCAAAGGGTCAGGGTAGTGGCAGAGAATGCATGCTTCCTCATTCCCACAAAATGACAATGTTTAATTGAGGGATCCTAGAGCGTGAGCAAACCCATTCTGACCAAGCATACAACATTCTTCTACCTACAACCGCAATTGGGACTAGAATTTTATTCTTAACTCATGAGATCTCTTAAGTAAAATTTCCCACATGATTGGACCCAATTTTACAACTATTTTATGGTAGTCATTAAGTGAATCATGTGGCTGTAAATCTAAAATATGCAGTCACTAAGCTAATAATATCAAGTCAAAAGCAATTTTTTCAAATCAGCAGGTTTTTGCCAGAAACCAGAAGGGTGGGGGGCAAAGGAAACTTCACAAATCAGGATCACATGACTATAGCAGTGCAGCTTTTTATGATAGTTTAGAAGAGCTTTATAAAGCACCCTTTCTGAGGCTGTCTTAACTCCAAAGGGTCACTAAACAATCGGTCATCAGGAGTACCTGTACTAGGCAGAAAGATAGGCAGTCCCTCAGATAGCCAGAACTTAACTATAAAGGATTTTATAGGTAACACCAAGCACCTTGAAATGCACTTGGAAACCGGTGTAGCTCCTGTAGCAGTGATGACACAGAGGAGTTAACAAAGTTGTTACTGCTCATGCCACTGCATTTGGAACAACTCTAGCTTGCAGGTAGAAGTACCAGAGCCCCACTATGTAGAGCACATTGCAATAGGTGTTATCATAACTGTTTGAAGACCTTCCTGTGCCGGGAAAGGTACAACTGGCAAAATGAACCTGTGCAAGGGCTGTTCAGGCCATAGCTGCCACCTGCTGATTGAGCAATAGCTGCACAACCAAGAGGACCCTAAGATTCTTATGTGCTTTTTGATTTAGATGTATGTATCACAACACTGTCTGGAAAATAATGCTTTTTTTTTTTAGGACCAGAAGAAGATCTTCCAAGAAAAATTGAGTACTTAGAATTTATCTGCCATGCACCTTCAGAATATTTCAAATCTCGGTCAACTCCTTTTCCTACAATTCCCACTAGGCCAGAAAAAGGTTATATCTGGACTCACGTTGGACCTACTCCAGCAATTTCAATCAAGGAAACTGTTAGTACCAGCTTGTAGTATCTGTTCAAAAAATGATTTTATTTATATTTTAAATTACCATCTGACTTCTATTTATTGTTTAAATCTCTGCCTTTGTCAATTTTTCATTTTTGAAGGTCTTTTTTTTCTCAGAAAAAATATGATTTCATCTAGATAAATGAATATTTTAAAGTATTTCTGCTGTGTTAGAACTATGCCCTTATATTAGGATACTGTGTATAGTAATTTGTATTTAATTTGATCATGGGGCAGAAGGATGGAGACAAGTATTAATTAAAAAGTGAGCTGAATTTATAGGAAAATGGAAAAACATTTCCATTGTTGCATATGTTGTGCTGTCATCTGAAAAACAGATACAAGTCTGCCTTACATAAAATTCACGGTGATTTTAAGAAAAATGTAAGGATTAGTTCTAAAACAATTTTGATGGAAAATCACCTGTTTCAACATGATTCTATTATAATGGGCACTTTATTTGGATGATGGCTTTTGCCAGAACTTTAATGTGAATTCTTGAACCAACTTGTAATTCTTGTGATGTATTAATGCAGGGGTCCCCAACCCCCAGGCTGCACCCATTCAGAACCAGGTTGAGGAAGTGGTGGGAAAGACCCTATATTTCTGAAAGTGGTGCGTGCACACGTGGAAAACCATCCCCCCTGCCCCTCAGTCTGCCAAGCCAGAAAGGTTGGGGAGGCTATATTAAAGGATATCTTGTTGATTCACTCCAAGGGTAATCTTGGGGAAATGTAACTTTCTACTTTACCTTAAATCTCTGCAGCTAATAGAAATGAATAGGTGAGAGTAGTAGTAAAATAGTTGTTAAAATAAGTAAAAGTGCCAGGTATCTTTTAAGAGATAGCTGAATAACTATCCCTGGTGTTCTATCTGCATCTAGAGCATTATTTTTAAGTTCTATCAAGTTACAGTTACTTTTGCCTTAGACATTGTTCAGAAGTGGAAATGGTTTGTTAGAATGAACTTGGATAATACAGAAACCTGGTGCAATTATTTTAAATCATATAATTTTGTCTCAGTATGTTGTATATACCCATTTAATTGTAAATTGTTCCGAAACCATGTTTAAATTGTGGCTTAATGTAAAGCCTAATCCCAGCTTGATTGTTTTAATTTTTATTTGGTACCAGGTTTAGTTTTAACATCAAAATGGCTTTTTATACTGCTGCTACTACTCATGAACAATTTTGAAGAAATCCAGATCTATTTTTTTTTTGTATCATCACATAAAACAATAAATGGACTGTATTCATATCTAGACTCTAATACGTGAAAGATGAATACACCAGAGAATTAGTAAAAATGGACTATCTGGTAAAAAGTATTTCTGATGTTCTGGAAGTGCTGTATGAATCAGTTCTATTATTCATAAGTTCTATTAGATTATAGGTATCAGTCTTGTTTTGCATTAACTTCAATTTATTAAGACTTGTTTAGATACAGATACTTGTTTAGCTTTATTGTCTTGAACAGTGTTCAGTTACCAGAAATTACAAACTGCCCACATGTACAATATTCACAGCATCTCTCCCAGTCACATGTTCATCATCGTCAGCTAATAAGTATTATCCTGTGCCTGATTTTTTTTTCATCCCTCTCAAAAGTGGAGTGTCTAAACAAGTGATCTTTTCCAGTTACTTTCCTCTGCTGCAGTGTCTCTCTAAAAAGGGCTAACCACACGTTAACAAGCTCAGCTCTCTGATTTTAGTTAATTAGAACTCTCTAGTTTGGTGCTGCTGACATTGACAAAACTAATCAGTTTCACACTAAAGGTTTTTGTTTGCCTCCTAAGCAGCTTGCTAGGCCAATAGCTGGTGCTAACACATTTCTTTTTATGTGTACTCTCCATTGTGTGCCTGCTTATTCGTTTGTAATCCTTTCCTCTCCAGTGAATGTAAATACATCAATTCTCCTATCGTTAATTATCCTAATCCCAGGAAGAACATTCCAAAAGGTGAGGAGTTGGGGGTGGGGGGAGAGCTATAAAGTTTGCCCTGTTACCTGGCTTCCGTTTGACTATGGAAACCTTTCCTGCTGTTTGGGCTCAACTGGCTATTTGGGGTTGTTCCCTGAGGCAGCAAAACAAAACAAAAGCAAAGCTAAAGTAAAATAATCCCAATTATGGTCCTATAATGTTCACATAGCAAGCACATTGCTTAATGACTGAGTGGCTGGAACAAATTTCAGTTGCTAAATGAGGACTGAAGACATTATTAGAAATGTCATGGCAAAGTAGCAACAATGCATTAGCAGATTTGCAAGAAATACCATTTGCCTGCAAGCAAAATGGTTTTTTATTTAGTTCTCTGGAAGTTGGGTAGCATATAAATAAAATAAAATAAAATAAAATAAAATAAAATTAAAATAATAAAAAAAATTGGGGACACACACACCATAAAATAGACTAAAGCAGTGGTTTTTAAATCTTTACCAAGGACCCCCTTTAAATACCTTTTGTGGCCATGGATCATGGCCACAAACCATCAAGACTTAACTGAGATTTAAATCAACATTTTTCAAGCATTCGTGGACCCCTCTGATGACATTGTGGCTCCTCAGGGATCAGCTGACTACAGATTGAGAACCATTGGACTAAAGAATAGAAAATGAATCTACAGTGCTCTGGGACTATAGAATTCAAACAGACAGGCAGGTACTTGCCATCTAACAAACTCCAGATTTAGCAGTTGTTGATAAGAAATAAAAAAGTCTAGGTAGTTGACATGTCAGTACCTGGTGATAGTAGAATAGAAGAGAAAGAACTGGAGAAAATCCATAAAAATACAAAAACCTACAAATATAATTATTGGCAAAAGAAGGTAAAGATAATACCAGTACCAATAGGTGTCTTTAATGCAATCCCAAAACATCTGGAGCACCACTTGAATATATTGGAATTGACAAAATCATCATCGGTCAACTGCAAATGCACCTCTATTTGGAACAACTTATATGATGCAACAATACCTTTTAACACTCAATGCAGGCATGCTCAAAAATTCTGATTTCTGAACAGAAGAAAATCTGAAAGTGATATCATTGTGGAATGAAATAGAAATAGAAAGAATACTGAAGTTGAAATAAGACGGCATCCAGCAATATATCCAATTTAATAATGTGTTTATAGTTCCACCAACCAAGCCTGCATAAAACAATGCAGAATAAACAAAAGCCAGCTAGATGCGCTTTTGGCAGCAATATCAACTTTCAATGGAGGTTCAGGGAAAGATTTATTCCAAATTATTGATACACAGTATTGATACATCCAGAATGCATATTTGGCACCTCACTTTTCAGATATATAACCTATTCGACTATAATGATTTAAATAAACCTAATCAAATTTTCCAGCTTTCCAGAAAGTCCTTTGCTAACTTGAATTAACATGGAACTTTGCATTTGGCGTAATACACAAGTTAAAGTACTGCAGAGTGAATTGATACCACAACAATGTCCCACTTATGAAATTATAAATGCTAATATTAATCTACATTAGCAGTCATCGCTGAAACATTGTATCACAAGGACTTAAGTTCACATGCTAAGTTAACACTTTCAGGGGAGATTTCCATTCCTATTTGCTGTTATTCAGTAATTGCCCAGATTTTTCTTGCCTAACTAGGACAATTCTAAAATTGAGACTCTTTGACAGATAATTTCATCTGATAAAATAGGTGTCTGCTAGTGGTCTGGCATCAAAAGGAATCTTTGCATTTTAACTGGCCAGTTTCATTTGATGAAACATTTTGAAAATATTGACCCAATCATTTAACAACCTTGTTTTTACCTTCAGCTATTTCAGCATATTAGCGTTCAACTTTTATGTGTTTAATATCTGTGCATTACTATAAACATATTTGGTGTAGTATAAACTTTAAAAACAAATTAAAATCTACATAAACATTTTAAAAATAAAAACAATTTTTTGGTTAACAATATACAGTAATTTATTCAAGGTGCACGTCTGAAATGCATTGATGATGCAACACAACGAATTGCAACCAAACAATTTATTACAGTAAATTAATGATCTTCAGATTTTATCAACCTAAGATCCAACTTCTCTATATTTAAGATGTAATACCTACTGTAAAAAGGAAGAGTAGAATTGGTTCTCCGTTGCATTGCTGAAAGGTACATTATAGGCAACTCAAGTAAACAATTATTTTGAACAAATCAATTGTGTTTAACACTATTCAGTAAAACTCTTTAAAATCCTAGTAGGCATAAAGTTGTCTTGATTCTTATTTTAGTCAGAATGTTTTGAAGTTATTACGGGTAATCTTCAGACAATTGGAACTGAGAACTCCATTGTTATGCGACATGATAGTAAAGCATTACATTATCAGATTGTTTAGTAATGGCAATTTTAGCAGTTCCAATTGCTGTTGTTAAATGAGGACTTCATGTAATTGTGATTTCTGACTTCCTATACCAGTTTTCCAATTGATTTTGCTTGTGAAAAGCTAGCAAAGTACATAGAAATTGAGATCACATGACATGACTCAGTGTGATATAGTGTGACCATGAGGCTTATGAGTCCAGTGTGGTACTGGACTCATAAGCCCAATACAAATATCCAGATCCTATGATGGCTGGAGCTGTGGTGCAAAAGAAATAGAACTGTTTCCAGAAGAACAGCATAACAAACAAGGACACTTATAGAACTGAACAATAACCAGAAAAATGGAACTTTCTTAGAAAGCAAAATACAGTACACATCAAGAAAACTAATTTTTTGTGTTTGTGTTTTAACGTTTTACAAATAAAGGGATCAATACAAAGTCCACCATATGTTATTGACAGTTGTATTCACAGATGCTTGACTTGATATCAGTGAAACTCAAATATTGCAAAGTAAGATGGTAATATGGACTAATGGGAATTATTATTAAAAGAAAATGAAAGTCTGCCAGCATAAATTCATATAAAATACGTAAAAGCAATTTTAAACAGATTGAAAATGAATGAAATGTGTTAACTGTTCACCAGCACACCTCCTACTTTTCCTCAACTGGTTGTTTGTCAGTAGAAGCATTGCTTCAAGCCTTGGAACCTGTCTGAAAGAAACACATTGAGAAATGGTTTGTTGTTTTCTAATATAAGTTAACACTTCAGTTAAGAGAAACCTCATTAAGGAAGTTAATAATTCCCAGATGTAATAGTCCTGATTTTAAATTAATAACCATTAATTACAAACTACACGGTAAAAGCTATATTCAGATTATATAATCTGAGAGAAAAGAAAGGGAGTCAAATAATACATAAAAACAGGTGATTTGTGTTGTCAGGCCAGATTTTAGAAAACAGCTATTTTCTTCAGCTGTGAATAACCCTCTGACATATCATCCACTGGTGTATTTATGACGTTAGCAGAAACATTGTCATCTGACTCAGTACATTTGTTTCCTTCAGGAGATGAACAAAGAGTAACAGGTTCATCCATTTTATCACAAAGCAATTGTTGAAGTCTCTGAATGCCTATAAAACCAAAGAGAATAATCAACTTTAGAGAATGCATTTATATCAAGATTGTGTTTGTGCATTCAACAAAAAGCTTAGCAAATCTAAAATTAATGTACTGCTATGAGGAACATGGATGTGCAATATAAAATCATTAGACTAAACAGGTTTATTCTAATAGATAAAATCTCTCATTGCACAGAAGTATTGGAAATAAAATGTAAACAATTCTTCACCCAGAAAATTCTAAATTATAAGTTACAGCAATATACACTGATCTGAAACTGATCATATCACCTTCAATTATATCCCAGTATTAATTTTTCTTTCCAAAATCTTTTTAGAAAACAATAATTAACTTTTCAAATTCTGTTGACTTATTTTTAGTAAATACAAATTAAGGATTCAGAAAAGCATCCAATTAGTATAATCAAGTACTATGATCTTTATTTACAATTCTTACTTGTAAATTCTTATTTACAGCATTAATCAATTTTCTCTCATTTTTTTCTTAAATGATCAAGAAAGATCAAATACCGTATTTTTCAAACTATAAGACACTTTGGACTATAACACGCATCTAGCTTTTGGGGAGGAAAACAAAAAAAAAATTGCTTCTGCTTCCAGCAATTTACTTCCTTGCAGCAAATAGCCTGGTCAGCTTCAGCACAGCCTGATTAAACACCAGCAGTTGATTGGCAATTGGATCTGCCTCCTGGAATACTGCCTATCAGCTGTTCCAGGCTGCAGGGATCTGCACTGCCCATTGCCACTGTCATCGCCCATTGCCGCTGCCCCATTTTCACCCTCTGCGCATCCTGTTTCAGCCTCCACATACCCCATTCTCCCCCATTTTCAGCCTGTTCCAGGTGGCGGGGATAGGCAGTGGGGTTACATGGAATGGCCCAAAAATGGGGTGCATAGAGGCTGAAAATGGCCATGCAGAGGCCAAAAATGGTATGTGCAGAGGCAAAAAATGGGGCGTGCATAGTTGGTGATAGGTGGCAGTGGCGATGGGCAGTGACAGCAATGATGGGCATTGGTAATCCCACAGCTGATAGGCTGTATTCCGGGAGGCAGATCCAACTGCCAATCAGCTCCTCATGCTAAACCAGGCTGTGGTGAAGCTGACCAGGCTGTTTGCTGCAAGGAGGCAAATTGCTGGGAGGCAGAGGCCGAAGGGTGGGGGCCGGCAGGTAGGCGGGACTTTGGCAACATTCACTGTATAAGACGCACAGATATTTCCACCCACTTTTGGGGTGGGAAAGTGCGTCTTATACACCGAAAAATATGGTACATCATAACAAAAATAGATATATTAAAATATTTTCATTATATATTTGTGCTCTTTTGAATAAACAATAGAAAAATATATCAAACTATATTTTCTGATTGAGTTGATGTGTCTAGCTGATATCAGGAATGGGGGCTGCATAAATGGAAAAATAATCACAATAATTTTATATAACTGAAAACTTACACAAAATAATCTTATCTACAGAATCTGAGAAAACTACTCTAAACCATCCAGGTTCATAACAGCAGAAGGCCTTCCCAGGACTAATAAGAAGTTTTTCATCAAGAATCTTCATCCATAAATCGATTTCAGCTTCAAATGTCTGTGTTTTTAAAAACTAAAACAACAACATGAATTGTGCTACACAAAATTATAATTATATGTGCTACATAAAATTATAATAAGCATCTTATATGAAAAGAATAAAAAGATAAAAGATTTTATTTTCCACATTTATTATTGTTATGAATAACTCAAGATGGCAAACATACCTTATATTTCGTCCTTCTATTTTTCCCCCAACAATCCTATGAGGTAAGTTTTGCTCAGAGACTGGCCCAAAGTCACCCAGCTCACTTTCATGCCTAAGGCAGGGCTAAAACTCATGGCCTCCTGGTTTCTTGCCTGACATCAAAGACCTATTTACTGCTTTACAGTGCTTTACAGCCGTCTTTAAGTGGTTTAGAGTCAGCATATTGCCCCCAATAATTTGGGTCCACATTTTACCCACCTCGGAAGAATGGAAATCTGAGTCAACCTTGAGCCTGGTGAGACTTTAATCACTAGATGAAACTGGTTCTGATCTGATCAAAGTTTTCAATTAATTTACCTATCAATGACTTCCCAGATTGCCAACTTTTTCCTAACTTAGAGCATTACATAAATTTACTATTAAGGGTATATGTTACGATTCTGTATGTTTATCACTATACGTAACGATAATACAATCTGTAGGAGTTTGACTAAAATGCAAAATGTTTTGTTTTAAAATGTTTTGTTTTAAAATGTTAAAAAGTGCAAAATTTCATTAAATACTATAAATATGAATGTAGAACAAGACCACTTTTAAGTATTTTGGTGGGTTTTCTTTCTGAAGCTGGAATATTTCTAAAATGTCCATACTGAAAAATTTTGTGGTATTTCATGTTCAAAGTGTTTTGAAACAAAGTATTTTATATATCACTGCCTCAAAATATGATTGATATAGAAACATCAACTATCATTTTAAAATATCAATATTTTCATCCTTTTTTCAAATGGCCAAGAGAACTTATTTTCTTCAATCAATACTTTTTATTCTTTTATTTCTTTTACATACCTTCCTGAAATCAGCCCACACATATAATCCTCCTGAGCTTTTTAAAACAGGTATTCCAACTTCTGCAAGACCATCCACAAGAATGTTTTGAGCTTCTTTTAATCTTCTTTTATTTATTGGGAAAAAGACATTATCCAGCCAGTCTGTCAAAGCAATACAAATGATGATGCATTTTTATTTCCTTTATACCATATCAAACTCGATCATGTCACATGACTTATCATGTCACTTTTTGCCTTTGTGGAGCCGGGTTGGAATTTATACACTGTCTTCTACCTTAGGTTTTATCACAGACAAAAGCAGGAAGAAGCAGAGAAAACTTAGCAGTTTTCTAGTTTTTAAATTTAATGTCTAATTTTTCAATCGCTATATAATCTGGTCTTTCAGTAAGAATTTTAGAGTGTGAACAGGGATGTGGGAGAATTTTTGTTAGCTCATAGTTTTAAATGTAACCACTTAGCTTCAAAAAGTGACTCATTTATTTATTGTTTGTTTATTTATTGTTAAAATTTATATGCCGCCGTTCTCCCGAAGGACTTGGGGCAGCTCACAAAAGTTGAAATAACAATAAACAATTTTAAATTTAAAATAACAAAAAGATGTTAACACCCCCCCCCCCCAAAAAATCAGGTCAGACTCATGCTATTGGAGGATTAAGTAATCTGACATTTTAACACATTTGTTAAGTATTTTTCTAATTATGATCACTAACATGGATAGTATCAACCAATAACCGTGACAAATGAATGGTACTAGAAAAAACACGGGGTTTTAGCTGGATTTTACTGAGAATTTTGGTTACATAACTTGCTACTGAATACAATAATGCTTGGGAAATCATACTTCGGTCACAGTTAGGTTGATAATCATTTTTTTTAATTCAACAGCTATTGTTCTAAAGATCAAAGTTCATTTTTATTTTATTTGGCTTTTGAATCTTTGTTGACTCTAGCAGCTACATGGAACTTTGTTTACATGGAAGCAGCTACATATACTTTGTTGACTCTAGCAGCACCTACAAATTTCTTGCAGGATTTCAGAAATGGTTTGTCTCCTTCCCAGGGCTGAGAGAGAAAGAAACCGAATCAAAGCCACCCTTGCTGGTTTTGTCTCTAAGGCAGGACTCCTGATTTCTAACCTGATACTTTGACCATTACACCAAACTGGCTCTATGTTCATTATTTAGAAGCTGTTTGTGAGAATCTGCAGTAACATTTTCAGGTTTGTCTAACCTCTGTCTTTAAGGATTTGTTGGAGAACATGCTGTACAGGCCCAGAACATCCATGAAAAACCACAAGCTGATTAATTGCTTTCCTGATGTAATGGTTTCTGGTGTATAATATTCCAACTCGAATACCACACATGCCAAAATCCTAGAAGGTAGAGGTAAATGAAGAACAATGTAATTTCAAATCCCCTTAAAATGGCAGTGCCCCATGCATATCCATAAGTAAATCAATATTCAGAATGTATGAATTTATAATTCTGATAAAATATGGAATTTCTCAAATTTCATTTATATAATCCAAAAGTTTACATTAAAAAAATAAATTGCTACCTTTTTATGCATAAATAATTCAAAGCAGAATTTATTAATAACTTGCCCTATTGATCTTATCAAATTAATAGCACTAGACAATATTTTTGGCCACCACATAGATCTTTAGAAAAAGAGGGGAAAAAACTCCATAGCTTCTGTCTGAAGGGAGAAATCTTTGAGTCTAGACCACCTAATGCAGATGTAGCAACTTTGGGAGGGCAAAGCAAGTTATTTTCATAGTATCAAGAGTTTTTGCAGCACACAAAGGTTATTATTAACAACAAATCGCCATGAAGAGGATATTAACTGCATTTGAAAGAACTATTATTTCCAGAAATATATGGACATTTGCACAGCATTCTAGGGGCAGGCATAAGTAAAGGTCAAATTCTAAAATATGGAATCAGAATGCAAGAAAAGCTGCTTACATATTTGCATGCAGATTGGGATATAAATGCACAAAGGTGTCATTTGTATGTCACCTGTGGTCTGCTGCAAATGCTGAATATTATGAAAAATTGAGGGAGGGGGAGGTCTTAACACTTTCTTTGAGGATACTTTTGATTCTTTTTAGATTAAAGGGATTAAAGTATGCTTTGATTTTAATTAGATTGCCTAGGTCCCACTAGAAACTGCCTGTCATACCATTATAAGAGACAAAAAGTCTGAATTCCAGATTCACCAATAGCAGTATCATTAATAATTTCTACTGTGCAAACTGAATAGCATGGGAGAGGAAAATTTGACACTTCAAATACTCAGGTACATATTGAATACACATTAATATCAAATATTTCTAACCTACCTTGCTAAATCCCCACATAAAATGGGTTCGATCTGGATCAGGTAAACTAAAAAAAAATATTTACAAAGAATTAATGTATTCTTTTAAAAATATTTAGTTATAAGGACAATTATATTCCAATAGAAAAAAATCTGTTACACTTACTAGTGGCCTCATTCCTCATAGGAATTACAAAAATTACAAAATTTCAAAGGACTGGTTTATAATTATCAATTGAAGATATGTAAAACCATGTAATGAGATTGCAATTAATGAGGGCCACTGAAATTGTACTTTCTGCAGAAATCAGTGCAAATTTGATATATTGGAATTATAGATGGTCCTCATTTAATGACCACAATAATATAGCTTTATGGTAGTGAACTGTATTCTGTTTATGATCTTTGACTATATAAGTGGTCCTTGTATAATAAGCTACTCATTTAGCAATTGTTCAAACTTATTTATTTATTTATTATTATTATTTTATAATGAGTTGTGGTGACAATGGAACTTGTTTTTAATTAATGTTGCAGTGTCCCACAGACACATGATCACGATTTGTGACTCCTTCTGCTGGCTTCCCAGAAGCAAAGTCAATGGGGAAGCCAGCAGAAAATCACAATTATGTAAGGTATTTGCTTGAAAATTGGCAACTGGAACTGCTGTTGCTAAGTGCCTGTTTTTTTGGCTTACAACTGTATTACTTAATGAATGTTTCCAATCCCAAACACTGTAGCTGAGTGACGATTACTGTATTTTATCTGAAAATGTGCAATGCTATAAATACACAGTAAAACAATTATTTCAAATAAATAAAAAAGTATGCTGGGTCTATAAGATATGTAGTGCTGGGTCCTCGTGATTTCCAGCATTTTTGTACATCTTTCCTGCTCTTATGGCTAATACACTGTTGCTATCCTGAGCTTATATGGTATGTTGTCACTGCTGAAACTTCTCATCTTCATCCTATTCCACCCATCCACCCATCTATACATAACATCTTCCAGTTCCAGGATTTTTTTTTAATAAATAAATAAATCTTTATTGGTATTTACAACATATAAAATAAAAAAAAAGAACAGAAAAAGACAAATCTACAACATATATAGAAGCGATGACATTAACTAAACATATATTGCAACCTACACCGACTAGGGGGTTATCTAGCCCCCTCCAATAAATTTTGTAAATTCATTCCAACATATTTTATCAAAGTAATTTTTAAGGTTTAATAAGAAAAAACAATATATAATTACGTATCCTGACTTGTTTGTTCCTTAATTTTGTTCCTTGATTTAGCTATCTGAAGTAATTGTTTTGTATTATTCTATTTTGATACCATAAGTACCATCTTTCCCAGGTTTTATAAAAAGTTGTGTCTTGTCTATCTTTTAGAATATACGTTAATCCCTCTGATTCCGCACAGTTCAGAATTTTAGTTATAACTAGTTGTTCCATGGGTAACTTAGTATCTTTCCAATGCTGTGCTATTGCTAGTCTTGCTGCCATTACTATGTGTGTGAATAAATACCAATCTTCTTTCTTTATCTCGTTGTGTTTTATACCCAGTAAGTAGAGTTCCAGTTTAAGAGGGAAGTTCACGCCTGTTATTTCCAGTAGCCAGTTTTTAATTTTGTTCCAAAATTTTTTGATTATTGGACATGTCCACCATTAGTGAAAAAATGTACCCTGGCCAATCTACATTTCCAACATCTATCTGAGGAACTTGGGAACATTTTAGCAATTCTGGCTGGTGCTAAATACCACCGATATAACATTTTATATAAATTTTCTTTGTAAGTAGATGATAAAGTCATTCTCATTGTTTTGTCCCAAATTGTTTGCCATTCATCCAACTGGATAGACCTTCCTATATTTCTCCCCCAGGCAATCATCGTGTCTTTTATTATCTCGTCTTCAGTATGTCTATACAACAGCAGATTATACACTTTAGTGATAAATTTAGTAAATGTCCATAAAAGAATTTTATCTATTTCTTGATACCTGAGATATATCCCAACTTCGTGTTTATCTTTATTAAATTTAGATTAGGACTGGATATACCACCACCAGTCTAAATTCCAACCTTTAGTTAGTAAATCCATTTGTGATCTAATGTTACCCACTTCATCCATCAAGTCTCCATAGGTCAAATTTTTCCTTAGATTATAGACAGTCGGGTAATTTACCCACTTCATCCATCAAGTCTCCATAGGTCAAATTTTTCCTTTGATTATAGACAGTCGGGTAAGTTACTGCTTCTAATGGGACTAGTCATCTTGGAATTTGGATATATAACTGGTTTCTGATTTTCCCCCATATTTTGGTCAAAGTCCCTCTAACATAATGTTATTGAAATAATTACATTGTTCACCTTTTCTTGGCCATAAAAATGCATGCCAACCTTGAAGCAAATCGTAACCCTCGATTGCCAATATGCGATGCCTGGAGAGTATAACCCAGTCTCTTATCCAAACTAAGGAAGATGCTTGATAATAAAGCTCCCAACTGAAAACATGGCTATTCGAACTGCTTGACTGATGGGACTCGGGTTTCTTTATTTTCTTTTTCTTTTGCTTCTT
>JANHFM010001718.1:256750-269552 GCA_032468115.1 Grayia smithii | reverse complement strand
TCCCCCCTCCCTTTTTTCCCCACAGTTCAGAGAGTGGCAGCTTGGAACCTAACTAATAATGTTTCCAAGTCTGACAATAGTGAGATCAACAGTCCCATGCCTGCCAGAAAAGCCAGGTTTTGACTGCTTTGCGGAAGGCCAATAGGGTGGAGGCAGTCCTGACTTTAGGAGGTAGCTGATTCCAGAGAGCCAGAGCAGCTACAGAGAAGGCCCTTTCCCACAAGCCCGCCAGCCAGCATTGTTTAGCTGACGGAACCCGGAGGAGACCGACCCTGTGGGATCTTACCGGTCGCAGGAAGACGCAGGGTTGGAGACAATTTTGAAGATAGCCTGGTCCTGAGCCATGTAGGGCTTTATAGTTGCCTCACATGCTGGGCCTTTTTAACAATGGGAGGGACCAAAAAGTATATACAGAGTCCTTCTTTCCTTGGCCTGGACTTCAGTTCAACAGCAGCATCCTTTGATATCCCACTAGCCCTAGAAGTGACTGCAGGACGCTAGGGAGCCATGGAAGTGAATGGAGTAACAACTGCTGTCAAAAGAAATAACAGGGTCAGAAGTTGTAGTTAATGAAGTTATAGCAAGTGGGGTAAAGCACCAATCAAAAGAGGCAACAATCTGTAAATGAGGATATAATTAGCAGGAAGGGGTGAAATTAACATGCTTTGGTGGAAACTCTAGGAAAGCCCAGTAATGAAGGAAATGTAGGTATTGAGGAAGATTCCAAAAGATAAGAGCAAACATTTTACAACAAAGACTACCTAATTAGCAGGCGAGAGAGGAGTGAATATTCTTTAATTAGAAGAAAATATCTGATTGAAAGATACTAAGTGCCTTTAAAAAAAAAAAATAAGAGGAGAGGAGAGTAATGAGCTTTAGCCCTAGAGTCTCTATTCCATGCTAGGAATCAGAACTGCAGCTTTGGGGTTTTTTTTTTTTTTTCCACCCTCTTCTTCTTGTCTTCTTTCCTCTGGTACATGATCAGTGCATCTGATCTCAGCCTTGTAGCAACACCACATTCCATAACTGCACCAGGCAATTAAAGGAAACCTAATCTCTGAAGCCATCGCATTGAATGACTTCCCTGGATTTACTGCACATTGCTAAAGTAAACAATGCAACTGGGCATCCTTTCAACTGCAGACGGCCATTTGTAAATGGGTAAAGATGAAACGAATGACCGGGAAGATGTCCATAGATTCTAGATCCTGGATCGTTCCCCATGACAGATCTTTAGGAAAAAATGACAGCTCATCACACAGCCTGATCGTCTGCACCTCGATCAGAAAAAGCTCTCTCTCTCTCCCTCTCTCCCTCTCTCTCTCTCTCTCTCTCTCTCCCTATTTGAGAAAACTTTCTCCATTGGAAATATTTTTTTAAGAATCACAAGTGAAATCTAGATTTCACAGTAATGGCTGCTAGGCTTCTGTTAAAATATGTTTTCAATTATCTTCTCATTTCTCTCTCTCTCTCCCTCTCCCTCCCTCTCTCTCTCTCTCTCTCTCTCTCTGTTGAGAGACAGATACTATGGAAAAATATGTGTGAATGGAGAGGATTTTGATCAAGGCCTAAAGTCAACAAAACAGTCAATTATTTTCAACCTTATAGAATGCAAGAAGGGGAAGAAGATCTTCAAGTGGCAGACAAATCATAAATTGTGCAACATAATGTGCGTATGCACACACAAACACACACAAACACACACTTATTATTTACTGGTAAATGTGTTGAAAGGTTTAATGTTCTCCTGGTTATCGTTTTATTATAATAACAAAAGCAGGACTCCAACAAACTACAAATGTCTCTCTTTTATAGACATCTATATAATATTTCCTTCTTTCTCTCCCAAAACAGTGCTGAAATATTGATTATCATTAATCTCTCTTTCTCTCTCTCCGTTTGGGAGGGGTGGGGTAGGAGAGGGTGCTCTGGTTATTTAATTGTCATAATTAGCAATCTACCTCATCTTCCCAATCTTAAAAAGCTTCTGTCAATTTTCCTGAATATTTATAGATTAATTTTAATATATAATTTAATTTATTGCTGCATACCTTTTGGCTTGTCGGTAACATTAAAATACTTATGGTACAGAATATTTTAATTAAAACTATTTATCAAAAGAGGGCCAGGTAGCCAGTGTCTTCTGTTTTCAGTAGGGGGTGCTGGCAATGAAAGCAAGCAAAATAATGGGTCAATTAAAAGAACACACATATACACACACACAGAAAGAATCTAAAGAGAGATTCTTCAGCAATCTTTTTTAAAAAAAACATTGAGAGAGAGAGAGAGAGAGAGAGAGAGAGAGAGAATATGGAAGCTTTTTTTTTTGTCCTTCTAACAAATGAAATTATGCATTTCATTTTTACTTACCGACTTTAGTGTTCATAGTAATGCCAGTAAAATGTACAGGATAATAAACATGGTTAGATTTCAGACTGGAAACAGCATTGAAATTAAGTGCTTTATTACAGCCCTAACAGTAAATCATATCAGTATGAAGAGTTATCTTTTTTTTTCTTTACATGATAGGTTTCTTAATTTTTTTTCTACTTTTGATTTAAAAAAATAATAATCCCAGAATTGAGAGCCAAAAAGCTTAATTTTCTATTCTTGAAATAGATCTGATCCAGAGTCTTGATGTGCCATCTTAGATCTTTGCAAGACAACTGCTACATGGGCTTAATAACTATTAATAAATCAATGTTGTTGGATACTTCTCTCTGTAATTAATTTGCCTTGATTCTTTTGTGAAATATATAGAAAGCTTAGCTTAGCTTTAGAGATTCTGCTACTTATTAGCCACTCCCCAACCCCCAATATTCACACTGCCAAAGAAGAGAATTAGCTGACAGCTTAATTCTTCAGCTAGTATGCAAATATTCTGGCAATAATTCGCCACTGCTTCTGAATATAAGTTCAGGAACATTTCATTATACCATTAATAATAATTCTTCTCTTTCAGTTTCTCCTCCTCCTCATGCCTTAATTCTCTATTTCTGTCACAAAACAGATGGCTTAACCTTAATGTATGCTGAATTCGTGGCAAGTGTTTGCCTGAGTCCTATTCAATTAGCATGGAGATTATTGCAATGCGGTACAATATTACAATAATTATTTATGTTAATCTGCAGATTAGAGGGGCCGATAACACCAGGCACACAATAAATTACTTTTGTGCCGAATAACCTCCCAAATTGCTCAGGGAAGCATAAAAAGGTCACTCTGTCTACGTATCGTGACTGCTTCAGAAAGCTGATTTGAAGGCTAGTAAGGAAAGGCACGGAAGTGGAAAGAGAGAGGACACCCAAAATGGTGTATGGAGGAGAGAGGAAAGGAGAGAAGGATGTAATCTCAAAGCTGCTTGAGATAAAAGTGCATTTGGACCAAGGGAACCTGCTGGATGATGCTCTTTTGAGATTTCAACATCCTGCACGGGGTGGTTTAAGGAGCCCAGCAGAAGAGAGTTTTATAGTGCAGAATGTCTTCCTTGCCATTTGAATGTCATTCCTTCCCCTCTACACCTAAAATTAATCACTTAGATTATATCGAGAAGTGAAGATGTCAGAAGGCCTTCATCAAGTCAAAACAGGGTTGCAATTCTACAAGAGGTGAGGTGATCTTTGATGGGCCACCCAACCAATGAGTGTTTCTGGCTTCCAGATTTTGTTGAAGGCCCTGAGAATTGGTGACTCATACATCTTGACCCCCTTTGCTCGATCTTAACTGTTTTAAACAAAGACAATCTGGAGACGGGCAGTTTTTCCAGCATGTTCTGGGGATGTGAAAAGGAGCCATAAGCACGGGTGTTGCCGTTGTTATTGTTTTGAAACAAGTTATTATTATTCTCGAAAAGAAGTTACTGTTGATGAGATATTTTATTGCTAAAAAAATAAAATAAAGCTTAAGGAAAAGGAAAAAAAATCACTATCGAACAATGCTCTGAAGAGGGGGTGGTGGTTAATGCAAAACAAGTAAGTTCAAAGTTCAATTTGAAATCATTCTCTGGAATTATTCCCATGACATGATATTTGATAAAGAGTTTTATGTGAGCCTCTCGTTGCTTCCCTGCCCCCCCCACCCCCTCAACAAGGTCATCCTTAGAAATGGCACATGCTTAGTCAAAGAAACAGGAAAATTGGCAAAAGGAAATTAACACAGCTTCAAGAACAGGAGGCTTGTAGTTTCTCTTCTGGTTTGCAGCATCCATGCTGAGCAAGGAACGGGGAGGGGGAAAAAAAGGCTGTGAAAGAAAACGGACTGTGCCATCTCAGAAGGTGGAGAATACATTTTTAAATATTTCTCTTGAGGCTGAATGAAGGCAAATATTAAATAATAATATGCATTTTTCTATGCAGAACAGAATATTTTAACAATGAAAGAGAAGAAATAGTTTGTCTCGTTCCAAAGTTACAAGCTTCTGTCTCTGGGATATCGAAACCGAACCAGTGTTAGAAATAGAAATAGAATAACAGAGTTGGAAGGGACCTTGGAGGTCTTCTAGTCCAACCCCCTGCTTAGGCAGGAGACCCTACAACACTTCAGACAAATGATTATCCAACAGCTTCTTGAAAACTTCCAGTGTTGGAGCATTCACAACTTCTGGAGGCAAGTTGTTCCACTGGTGAATTGTTCTGTCAGGAAATTTCTCCTTAGTTCTAAGTTGCTTCTCTCCTTGATGAGTGTCCACCCATTGCTTCTTGTCCTACCCTGTTAATCGTACATCTCCTTTATTGCAAATCTTATTTTGCTCACAGTTTTTCTAGAATAGAATAGGATAGGATAGGATAGGATAGGATAGGATAGAATAGAATTCTTTATTGGCCAAGTGTGATTGGACACACAAGGAATTTGTCTTGGTGCATACTTGAAGTCGGAAAATGATAAATCAATTATGTTCTTTCCCATAGGACATTTTTACAGGGATACATATTCATTATATCGTAAGAATAAAATAGACATTTTTACATAGATATATAATTTGCGGAAGCTTTAAAATTATTAATAAAACATATGCTCCAATGAATGAATACTATTTCACATGTAATCTGATTAAAAGCAAATAGGTAATCCTCAATTTAGAGCCACCCTAGTGCCTTAGAGATTCAATTTTCTGTGCAGATATAAAGTACCCCAATTTTCAAGATTTGTTTTTCATTTGTTCTTCAAAAGATTTTGTCGTGCAGTGTGTAAATACATTTCCAAAGCTTAAAAATACCAATTGTTTTTTAAAAAAATATTTCTACAATAGTAATTTTGTGGATTTGGGGGAGAGGAGGAAAGATTGTCAGAATTATGTGATAGTTACCATGTGCTTTTTCCAACAATCTGATCATGCCCTTGTCCTACCAGCATTCTAGACCAGGGGTCTCCAACCTTGGCAACTTTAAGACTTGTGGATTTCAACTCCAAGAATTCCTTAGCCAGCAAAGCAGGCTGAGGAATTCTGGAAGTTGAAATCTACAAGTCTTAAAGTTGCCAAGGTTGGAGACCCCTGGTCTAGATGTCGGGTGAACAACCCGACACATCCAAAACACTGGTGTTGGTGATGGGGGACAGGGACCGGTGGTGGGGAGCACAGAAATGGAAAGACTTCGACACCTCGGAATCCGGTGACCAGGGCTGCTCATCAAACTGCTACGATGGCTGCCACGACGCTCTGAACGGGATAACACACGGATCACATCAGCTGCATCGGCGCGCTGTGGGAGAGCTGAATGATCTCGCATAATGAGAGGCGGGCGCAGGCGCGCCACGAACAAGACCAACAGAACCAGACCCGATGGGCATCAGCTGGGAGGCGTGTGCCAGGGTGGAGCACAGGATTGGGTGGGGCGGGCATGGTTAATTTAAACGGGATGCTACATGCCCAGCCCCTGACGCTAATTTCGAGCATTTTGCAATCACTCCGTTTCGCGGTGGGAAGAATAAACCAGCTTTGCTGGACAATATTGTGCCTTTGATGGTTATTCCCTCACGAGGAGTCGACAGAAAATTAGCATCACCCTACTCCTCTTCTTCAGAGCTCTCTGTGTTCCAGACCGATGTCTGAGGGGGAGTCTGTGGTTTCAGAGAATGCCCAGGTGGGTGAAGAAGGTGTGACGGGAGGGGAGACGGCGTCGGAGGTGACAGTTCCGATACCGGAGGACCCCGTGGTGCGCCGCAAGGAAGTGGTGAAAGCTCCTGGCCCAGAGAGGAAGATAGCGGAGGACAAGACTCAACAGCCCACCAGGTGGTGGTGGCAGAACCCGATGTTAAAGGGTTATTGGCGGTCTGCTCCTATGCCAGCTCCAGAGTCTACTGGGAAGTGGAGGGAGCACCGTTGGGAAGAGAGCTGTGAGGATAGTTACATTGGGACACCTGGGACCAGTACGATGGAGGTTATCCAGGAAAAACTGGGGGAAACTAGCTTTAGTGATGCCCCAGCGTGGCAATCTTGGATGGAGGGGGAGGGGGAGTATCGTGAACGTTGGAGACCTGGTGAACCGGAGCCCAGAAGAAAGGTTCTTGCGAGCCTGAAGTTATGGTGGGAGAAAAAGGAAGCTAAAAAAGGAACGGAAGAGACCACGGGAAGAAGGAGTTGGACGGGAAAGGGGTGGACCAGGAGAGCCAGATCAGGTTAGTTGGCTTGTAGGGGACTATGGAGATGGGGCTCCACATGCTGGCCGGCGAGAACAACAACAGTCCTGGATGGAGATGCCGGTTGGGCCACAACTTCCACCTCCACAGTGGCCTAACCCTCCACCCTGGCCACTACCATTCCAACATTGGGGTCCCCCGCCAATTGCCGCTTCCTTTGATGGGAGCTCAGACAGGGTTGTACTTTTCATCACCTAGGTGATTAGCCATTTAGACCGTTTCAGTCACCTATACAATTCTCAGTGGGAGATGGTGGTGGCTATAACGGGATGCTTAATGGGTGAGGCAGCCGAGTGGGTGGGCGACCTTCACAGCACCAGGGCTCGTGAGCTGACACACGCTAGACTCTTTCTGAATGCCCTAAGAGCCAGGTTCGAGGATGAATCAAAGTTCAAGCAAGCAGAGGGGGAAATCCTCTCATTAAAATAGAGGGGTCAGCCAGCAAGAGACTATATCCAGGAATTCAGGAAGGTGGCTAGTCGCTTAAGATCATGGCCAGAGAGATTAATCATTTATCAATTCAGGTCTGGACTCGATAAAGATATTAGACAAGCCTGTACCTATCGGGGCATTCCATTACAACTGTCCAAATGGTATAAGGCGGCTATAGAATTTGACCATGGTCTTCGTGAATTTCGAACGCGCATTGAAGGACCTTCGATAGGGTCAGTCGTCCATCCTCATTTACTCCACCGGTGAGGGCTTCTATACCTCCTATTACGCAGACACCAAACATACGGGGCACTCAAGCATGTCGTCAGTCAATCAGATGCTTCAGATGCAACCAAGAAGGCCACAGGGTGGTGGGCTGTCCTTTCCCGCCTGTTCCTGTGGGGACCATGCCAGTACCCACCCCGAAAGAGTCAGCTCGAGTATGTTCCTTGTTGGAATGGCCACGGATGTCACCCCAGCATTTGGACACTCCGGGGTCACTTACTCATCGGCAAACGGAGGCAGTCTCTCCCCAGAGCTGTTTGGATGCACGTGTGGTGGGCAATGACGGTGACGAATATGAGGATCCTTTGGTAAGTATTCCAGTTCTTCCATTCACTGTCCCTGTAACACTAACTAATCAGCACACGTTGGCCCGGGTAGAGCAAAGTGCTTTGCTGGATTCTGGTTGCACATGCTGCCTCATTCGGCGATCCCTAGTCGAGGATTTAGGCCTTAGGGTCAGACCGTTAAAAGAACCAATCTGTTTGAGCAGATGGATGGATCGATGTTGGGGGGACGTCTGGCTTCGACAGTCACTGAGACGGTGAAGTTATCGATTGGGGCGCATTATGAGTTGCTCCAGTTTATTGTAATCGAGAGGATGGTAGAACCTTTGATATTGGGTTTGGCTTGGCTAGACAAGTGGCGCCCAGTTATTTGGTGGGATGAGGGGTTTAGGAGGTTACAGTTAGAACTGGGACCCAACCCATCATGGATAACTGAGGAAAAGGAAAACAGAGCACCATCACCTAAAATTAACACACTATGCCATGTTACCAATGGGGAAATAGAGTCAGATACTGGAATCCCTGGGGAGTACAGGGATTTACTAGAGGTATTTAGTGAGGAGGCTTGTGAGAGTCTACCACCTCACCGGAACACTGATTGCGCGATAGAATTAGTACCAGGAGCCAAACTACCACACCCAAGAATGTACTCTATGACTCCTGTTGAATTAAAGGAGTTCCGGGAGTACATAGATAAAAATTTACAACAGAGGTTCATCCGGCCCAGTCGGTCCCACATAGCTGCTCCTGTCATGTTTAGGGAGAAGAAGGACAGGGGTTTGAGGCTCTGCATGGACTACAGGGGGCTTAATGCCATATGCATAGAACCCCTATATCCCCTTCCTCTGTTAAAAGACCTATTGGCAGCCTTGGCGTCAGGAACAGTGTTTACCAAACTGGATCTCCGGGAAGCGTACTATAGGGTACGCATACGGCCTGGAGATGTGTGGAAAACCACCTTCAACTGTCCCCTTGGGAGCTACCAATTTACAGTGATGCCGTTTGGTTTGCAGGGGCCCCCGGCGGTGTTTATGCAGGTAATCAATAGCGTTTTGCATGAGTTCCTGTATAGGGGGGTTCTAGTATACCTTGATGATATTTTAATTTATAGCACATCTATGGCTGAACATGTGCAATTAGTGAGAGAGGTGTTGAAACGTCTGCTGGATGCTAAATTGTACGTCAAGAAGTCCAAATGTGAATTTCATAGGTCGCAGATTGATTATCTGGGTTATCGAATATCAGCCAAGGGGATTGAAATGGACCCCAGCAAGGTACAAGCTGTGTTAGAGTGGTCTCCTCCAAAGACTAGGAGACAATTGCAAAGCTTTCTTGGGTTTGCAAATTTTTATAGGAAATTTATCCCCAACTTTGCCTCTATAGCTTTGCCATTAACCGACCTTTTAAAAATGAAACAGAATCCAGGAAAACCCTGTCCTGGCCAGCCAGTTCCTTGGACAGAGAGTTGTCAAGCATCCTTTGACCAGTTAAAACAGTTGTTCGCGCAGGAACCAATCCTGAGGCATCTGGACACAGCATGCGCGTTTGTGGTTCAGGTGATTGCCAGCGATGCAGCCGTTGGGGCTGTATTGCTGCAAGCTGATGAGAAAGGGGTCTTAAGACCTTGCACTTACATGTCCTGGAAGCTGTCGCAAACCGAAAAGGTGTGGGCTATATGGGAAAGGGAGGCATTTGCGGTTCACTGGGCATTGACAACTTGGAGGCATTTGTTGGAAGGAGCTAGGGTTTGAGGTGTGGACGGATCACAAGAACTTGGAAGCGTTACAAAATCCACATAAATTAACACCAAAGCAGGTGAGGTGGGCCCAGTTCTTCAGTAGGTTCCAATTTCATTTACGTTACGTTCCAGCAGGAAAGAATTTCCTGGCCGACGCCTTGTCTCGCATGCCTCAGTATGACAGTAAACAAGAAGACGTAATTCAACCGTTGATGCCTAGGCCACAGCAAGTGGGGCAGATAACATCTCAGGGAACAACAAACTCATGGAATGCAGAAATACAACAAGCATTACACCAGGATGAGTGGTTTCTGAAACATGGCTCCGCTCTTACACAGCAGAACGGCCTTGCATGGAAGGACGATAAGTTGTATATCCCTAAAGCCCTTAGGCCACGTGTACTACTCAGGTGGCACAATGTTAAGACTGCGGGACATTTTGGGTTTCTGAAAACCCTGCACCTCACTCGTAGACAGTTTTGGTGGCCCTTGATGCGAAAAGAGATACAACAATATACTCAACAGTGTCAGGTTTGTGCGACTACTAAGTCACGTGTAGGGAAACCACCAGGCCTTATACAACCTGTGGCTACGCCGTCGAAACCATGGGATGAAATCGCCATGGATTTCATCACGGATTTACCCAATAGTGCAGGCCATACAGTCATATGGACTGTAATAGACCTTTTCTCACGCCAAGCCCATTTCATTCCCTGTAAGGGCTTGCCATCAGCGCGGAGACTAGCAGGATTGTTCATACAACATATATACCATCTCCATGGTGTTCCCACTAGGATTATATCGGACCGATGGATTCAATTTACAGCATCCTTTTGGCGAACCTTCCTCCACTTAATCGGGTCCTCACAAGGTTTAAGCTCTGCCTACCACCCAAGCACCAATGGTGCCGCAGAGAGGACAAACGCTATGGTTGAACGATATATACGCAGTTATGTATCGTATCAGCAATCGGACTGGGCAGAATTACTCCCATTCGCCAAAGTTGCATATAACAACACGGTGCATCGGAGTACGGGACTCAGTCCATTTCATGTGGTGTCGGGAAGGGAATTCATAGCAATACCGGAATTGCCACAAGGAAACGGCCACGGACATACCCCTCATGAGTGGCATCAACGAATTCATAATATCTGGCCTAACGTACGTAAAACTTTAGACAAGCCCTGACTCAGTACCAGACAAATGCTGATACGAAAAGGCAAAGTAACCCAACCTATACACCCGGTGACCTAGTCTATTTATCTACGAAATACTTAAAACTACAACTGCCCAGCCAAACACTAGGACCCAAATACATAGGCGCATTCCGCATAAACGGAATAAACCAGCTTTGCAGGACAATATTGTGCCTTTGATGGTTATTCCCTCACGAGGAGTTGACACTAGATAGTTGCCTGTAGTTGCATGATTAAAATGGCAATAATCATTTGCAAGTGAAGTAAAAGAAATCACTGAGTAATCATGTCCATTGTCAAATTGCTGTACTCTGGTAGAGAGTTTTGTTGTGGTTTTCCCAATTTTTTAACTGGAATATTCACATAAAGACATTATTACATTAATCTGGCTGAAATTTTAATAGAATCATGTTTGAGGGCATTAAGCATGACCATTAATACATGCACAGAGGGA
This sequence comes from Grayia smithii, assembly GCA_032468115.1. Classification (NCBI taxonomy): domain Eukaryota; kingdom Metazoa; phylum Chordata; class Lepidosauria; order Squamata; family Grayiidae; genus Grayia; species Grayia smithii. The sequence goes on along the minus strand of JANHFM010001718.1, from coordinate 258,528 downwards.
CTTCTAAACAAGGATACAAATACTGAAGTCTAAATATGAACTATTTAAGTCTAATGCATACATGAGACCAGTATTAATATAAGATATGTTCTCTGTTTTAAGTAATTTATTTAAAAAGCAGGATAAAAAATCTCATAAATAAATAAATTTATGATTGCTCTAAAAATAACTCTGGATGTCCCCTGACAAATAACAGCTAAAATAATTTCAAAAGTAATAACACATCCCACTGTGCACTGACATAGTGTAGTTAATTAAAATGATCACACTCCAGATGCAAACTGCATTCTTTTAAAGTTCATATTTTGCAGTAAATTTTCTGTATGTATGCTAGAGCCATTATTCTTTTCAGGTCTTTGGCGACAATGTATGTGAAAATATTTGTCTCTCACTAGTTCTTTTAAACTAATTTATGTATTATAAGTTGTGTATCCATTCATCACTGAACAAGGATAAATTAGTTATTATGTTTTTACAAAAGGCAACACATTTAATAGTCTAAAAAGCTCTACTTTGCTTTTACAGGGTTCTTTCCTATATGCAAAATCACTAAATTTAATAAGACAAACCACTGTAGAAAAAAAAAGCAGAGAAATCAACCAAAAGAGTAAGATTTGTATGTTTTGCTGCTGACAGCTGAAGAAAGTTGAAATGGCTCAACTACAATGCTCAAATTTATTGCTCTCTCCACTGACTGCCAGCACTACTTGAAATGAAAGTAGCACATAATCATCCAAATAAATAATGAAGTAGTGTGTTAATATGCATTTGGATTCAAATTGTTTCCAAAAGAAAATGAAACATAAAGACAAATGGGAAAACAATATGAATATATTCTATTAATGTATTTTATAGACATAAATCCCTCATGTAGAAAGCAAACTACTTCGTATTATTCCCGCCGATGGATCACTGCAGCTTTCTGTGACCTCTCCACTACCATGAGAGGGCAGTGGAGTTCCAGGATTCCTGATACCATCACCGCCGCTCCTCCCCCCTCAGACTGGATCAACTGTACCATCTTTACTAACTGTACAATTTGCACCATCTTCTGACACCTTAGCTGCTCCTCCCATCTTCTGCCCTTTTGACATCTGGCTTATACCGAACTATATACACTGAGAGACTCTCCCCTCTCGCAGGACTGGCCATCATACTTGCAAAAGACCTTCCTTAATGACGAGTTTTGGGCCCCCAAGAGATGGCATGCCTCAAAACGTGGTTTAAGTGGATTTTTACAGGGGTTTTTATCTAGGATTTTAAGGGGAGGGGTGGTTTACAGGGTCCGGACAGTGCCTGGGTGGGCTCTTACTGGACACCAGCCCAGACCATCGGATAGTCACGGGGGCGGGGGAGGGGGAAGGGAGGGGACGGAGCTCAGAGGAAGAAGGGTATGCCGATCTCGGTGATGACTGGGAGGGGCAGATGGGGTGGGAGCAGAGGGCATTACGATACTAGGGGAACTCGCCCCCACTGTATTCAAGTGGTGGCCTGTTCCGGCCCTCTTTGCTATCCCCATTCCCCTGGGAGTACAGGAATGCAGGACCCTGGACTCCGGCTGGTGTTCTAGAGGTCCATCACTTTTGATGAGAGGGGAGGATCTTGCTCCCTCTGAAAGGGCCCGCAACTTGGGTGTCCTCCTGGATTCACGGCTGTCTTTAGAAGACCATTTGACAGCCATGACCTGGTGCGCCAGTTGCACCCTTTCCTAGACCGAGATGCCCTTCGCACAGTCACTCATGCCCTGGTTACTTCTCGACTGGATTACTGCAACTCCC
>JANHFM010001718.1:245857-256650 GCA_032468115.1 Grayia smithii | reverse complement strand
CAGTTGCCTCCCAAGCATACTCACATTATGCAAATGGATTCCATGATATAGAGACTATCTTGCAAACTAACATGCTATTGTTCACATCACACCAACTATATTATATCATATACAGATCTATACGGATTCAGTTACATACATTTTGACTTTTATGTAGTTATACTATTATAAAACTAAAAATCTCCTGTTTGTCCCTCAATTTATGTTTAATGTAGTACATGTACCCATTTTTTTTTTATGTTTGACCACTTTTGTTTGAATTCTCTTCTTGTCATGCAAAATGCCATTATAGCTTACAATTACAAAGAACTCTTGATTATAAAAGTAAAATAATAAGGAAGAATGGGGGATGGGGAAGGCAGCACACATGAAAAGACAGCCTGTGGTGAATTTATAATGCATTTAAAGTGTGAAGCTGTCCATTTAACCCTTAACAATATTCATTTTCTTCACAGTGTGCAAGCCTTGTCAGTGGTTTGAAAAGCTATGAATTTAAATTACCTTAAGCAGTCTGAGAAATGAATAATTTGATAGGTATATCTGGAAGATAGTTGGATAATCACCCACCTTCCTTACCTCGTTTTGCCCCTGGGAATTGACTTTAGGAGGTGTTCACTAAAATCAAGTTTGCAAATAAGGTCAGTGAAGAAAAGAAAAAGTGAGACGGGGGAAAGGACTTCCATTCCTTCATGATGGTATGTGGTATGTGTTAATATTTCCAGACATCACTTTTTTTTACTCTATTTAGAAAACCCAGCACTGATTTCCTCCTTCGTATAGTGATGTTGACAAGCTATTGCAGACAACTAGCAAAATTCTTCCCAGTCTTCATCAAAAGCTTACTAGTGTCATTATGATAGTGTCGCTAGGTCTTCTACACTTTGCTAGTCACTCCTTATTGCTGTGTTATACTTAAAATTGATTTCATCATGCCTTTAATTTCTTTATGACTGACAAATGGAAGAGAGTTGGTAAGATGACTTCAGTGACTTTTGAATCCAAGATAATTCCTTGCTTTAGACAATATTCAAGCAGTGAATTTTATTTCTTGGTTGGGTTTTTATCCTACCTTTATTAGTATCTCAAGGCAGCAAACATACCTAATACTCCCTCTTCCTATTTTCTCCACAACAACAATCCAGTGTGACGTGTGTGACCTGAAAAAGAATGCCCAAAGTCACTCAGCTGACTTTCATGCCTAAGGCAGGATTAGAACTCACTGTCTCCTGGTTTCTAAAACCCTGCATTTATTTTCTACCATTTCTCAATCATTTCAATTCGCTTCTAAGTTATTTTCTAGATTAGAGATTCTACCTTGCATGGAGAGAGCTGGCCTACTTAGCATAAAACTGGACATTGGTGAACTGAAGATGTTTCTGGAATGAGAAACAAAATGTTTTCAAAGGAAAAAACGAAGAACCAGTTGCCTTTTGGGGGAAAAAAAGCACCTTTGGGACACTTGTAAACTTCTTTGGAAATACTTTGGTTAAAGAAATTTGAATAAAATAAAATAAATAAAATAAAGCACAGCCCCTCTTTCCTATTCATTAAAGCTACTGGTTTGTTTTTCCCATTTCTATGTGAGCCTGAACAAAAGTTGTGGCGGCTTTAAGAGTCACATTAAAGAATGAGATCCTTCAAACAGTAGCACATTTTCAGGCTCACAAGAAACATTGCAAAAATGTATGTGTTGTAAGGTTGTGATGGCATAAAAGCTGAAGTATTTCTCCCAAGTAGTTTTCCAAGGCTGTGTGGCCTTCTTAACTAAATTTGAAAGATTGCCTGGATTGTTGGTAGTGAAGCTCACAGAAACAATCATATATAAACATCTGTAAATTCCTGGGAAATTTAGCATTAGTAAAAGATACCAAAACCAACTGCCAATGGGACAAAAAAAATTGGTTGTAATGTTGAAATGATCTGTGGAAGAGAAGATATCTTCTCTTATATGGGTTTTTTTTTAAATTATTTTAATATAAAAAATCCATGGAATTACCTGACTGGGTACAAATGTCTTGTGCAATAACAATTACAATTTTCAGCCATATTCATTGTCTACTCTTAACAATACTAATATACATAGCATATCTAATACTACGACAATACTCTTCTTAACTTATTTAATTCTATTGATATATTTTCTATATTTCACTAATCTTCTTTTCTTTCTAACTTTCATATTTATTCTCTAGCCATTGGTAGAATAGTTCCCATATAATATAATATTCAGTTTGTTCCTTCTCTTTGATCGCAAGTGTTAACCAATTCATTTCAGCACATTTTAATATTTTCCTAATCACATTCTCAGCAGTAGGAATCTCTTCACTTTTCCAGTTTTGTGCAAATACAATTCTAGCTGTAATAATCAGATATACATTCTCTTTACTATAAGTTTTCTGGTAAAATCCCCAGCAAAAATATTTCAGGTTTCAAATCAATATGTTTTGTATCATCTTCTCCAACCATGTATTTTTGTCCAGTATTTTTTGGCTTCTCTTGTATAGTTAAAAGGTCTGAAATTCCCATTTTCCTACCATTAAAAATAAAACTTTTTTAAAAATGGTCTGTTTTTGGTATATGACACCAGAGAAATTGTCTAAGAGGTACTAAAGTATTTCTAATCACTGTTGGAAATGTGAAAAGATGAAGGGACATTTTATCATGAATGGTGCACTTCTGAAAAAGTGAAAAGAGACTGGATACAAATATAGAAGGTGATGCAGAGACTTTTAAAAATTAACTTTCAGATGAAACCGGAACTTTTCTTATTAAGACTTATGGACACTTAACTAGAAAAGGTAACTGCAGCAAGGGCTATTATATGCACAAAGATGGAAGGCTACTGAAACACCAATAATGAAGGGATGGATTGTGAAGATGGCTGAGCTTGCAGAAATAGCTAAACTGATTTGTTTGACCAAGGAGGGAACTATAATTACTTTTATAAAAGACTAGAAACTCTTTATAGCCTTTTTGCTGAAAATGGATAAAAATAAACTGATGACTTCAGGAGTTATTCCTTTAAAGGTTTGTATATGAGAAGAAGGGAACAATGATATGCAATATGGCAGGGTGGAGATGGCAATTACTATGTTTGTAACAGCTGCAAAGAGGATTGGAAGTAGCTTCTTTGGGTACCTTCAAGGTGCTGGTGCTTACCTACAAAGCCCTATATGGCATAGGCCCAGGGTACTTGCAGGACCACCTTCTGCCTTCATCCCAGTCCCCCATGTGCTCACCTCCTCAGGGTGCCATCAGCCAGACAATGTTGGTTGGTGGCATCTGGGGGGAGGGCATTCTCTGTGGGTGCACCGATCCTCTGGAATGGGCTTCCCACCGACCTCCGGACCGCCCCTGATCTCCGCTCCTTCCGCCAGGACCTGAAAATATGGCTATTTGAACTGCTTGACTGATGGGACTTGGGTTCTTTATTTCTTTTATGCTCTTTTCTTATTCTTCCTTTATTTTTATTCTTTTTTTGTAAATTGTTTCAATTTCAATTTTAATTTTTATATTCTGTATGTTTCTTTTCTGTTTTTAACCTGTGTGAGCCGCCCCAAGTCTTTTTGGGAGAAGGGCGGCATATAAATTTAAATAAATAAATAAATAAATTTTCTAAGGTTTTCTTCTCCATCGAAGAGGCTTGTGATTTCCTAACTTGTGATTCTCAGGTTGCTTGAGAGTTGTTTCAACTTTCTCTTGGTGGGAGTTTGGGCTGAATTTTGGAAGGGACAGGGAGGGGAGGCATTGTTGCTTTCTGTGATACATTATTTATTTATTTATTTATTTATTTATTTATTTATTTATTTTATTTATTTATTTAGTTTGTCAAACATGTACGAGATAACAGGTATAAGTATAAACATGGACATGAACACAGGAAATGAGGATAAATAAATGAGGACAGTAAGACAGGGATGGTAGGCACGCTGGGGCACTTATGCACGCCTCCTTATGGACCTCTTACGAATGGGGTGAGGTCCACAGTAGACAGTTTAAGGTTGAAGCTATGAGGGTTTGAGGATGTAACAACAGAGTAGGGTAGAGCATTCCAGGCATTGACCACTCTGTTGCTGAAGACGTGCTTTCTGCAATCAAGTGTAGAGTGGTTTACCTTGAGTTTGTATTGATTGTTTGCCCGTGTATTATTGTAACAGTAACAGAATTGGAAGGTGGTTGAAGCTGAAGTAGTTGTTGACAGGTAGGACATTGAAGCAGGCAATTTTGTGTACTATGCTTAGTACATAGTACATAGTACTATGCCGACCATAGGCGGCATAGTTCAAGGTTGTCCAAGCCCAAAAGTTCAAGCCTGGTGGCATAAGGGATTCTATTGTGAGCAGAGGAGTGGAGTACCCTTCTCATGAAATACTTCTGCACCTGCTCAATTGTATTGATGTCTGATATACAGTGTGGATTCCAGGCAGATGAGCTGTATTCAAATATTGTTCTGGCAAAGGTTATCTTTGCCAGACCAATTCTTACCATTTAATGGTAAGATTTAATTTAATGGTAACATGTCACCATTTCTTTGGTGCCGATGTAGAGCAGGGGTCTCCAGACTTGGTGATTTGAAGACTTACTCCCAGAATTCCCTAGTCAGTACCTTAACCACTAAACTAGAAGTGGGAGGAGTGTCATATCTTCAGACTTGTAAGATCCTGTTAATGTAGCCTTACAATAAAGTAGAAGTACCTCATCTGGTCTGTTTCTCATCTGATAAACCTAGGAAGGCTGACATTAATTTTGCAAGTCTGAAAGTACATATCTCTCCCTGTTTTCTTCATATTCTGAAAAGCTAGAGAGGATCCCTTCTGGATCTCTTTTTCTGTCTGTTATGCAACTATGGGCTGTACCCTCTCTTATATGAGAGTGCCTTAGGCAGCATCTATGGTTTTTCTCAGGGTCCATTACAATAGTTTTGGAAAACATTTAAACTAATCTACTTAAACTGACTATTTCAGCTTCAACCGCAATAATACATGAGCACACAATAGATACAAACTCAAGGTAAACCACTCCAAACTCGACTGCAGAAAATATGACTTCAGTAACAGAGTGGTCAGTACCTGGAATGCACTACCTGACTCTGTTGTTACATCCCCAAACCCCCATAACTTCAACCTTAGGCTGTCTACTGTTGACCTCACCCCATTCCTAAGAGGTCTCTAGGGGGTGTGCATAAGTGCACCAGCATGCCTACCATCCCTGTCCTACTGTCCCCATTTATTCATATCCATTTCCTGTGTTCATATTTTTGTTTATACTGATATCTGTTATCTTGTACATGTTTGACAAATGAAATAAATAAATAAAATAAATAAATGAAAATACAATATGGTAAGAGGCCACAAAGGTCTATATATCAATGTTCAAGTACGGGAAAGAGTAAATAAAACTTTGAGGCCAAAATCATGCCAGTTCCAGCAACACCTTTCAGGCACAAATAACGAGGAGAATTCATTGAGTCCAAAGCACAGAAGAGTTTATTATTGCTACCTATATATATTAATGTATTTAACTAATGATCAAAGATAAATTAGTGCTAGATAAGGGTCAACGGAATTCATGGAGGCTGGGTCTGGATCTCTTGTGACTCCAAACTGATGACATATTTAACTCCACCTTCCAGCTCAGCCCATTCTTCTCCTACAATACCCTTATCGAGCAAAAAGATTAGCCATAGTAAGGGAGTTTGTAGCAGGAGATAAAAAGCTGCCATCCTTGAGTACTTATTGGAGTAAATCCTGTCATATTTAAGGGGAATTATACTAAGAAAATGGCCCTGTAAACGAAGGTGTTCTTTTAGTTTACTCAAAGGAATGCTTTCCTATGACATTTCAAAGGCCAAAAAGTTTTGTAAAAATAAGCTAGAATAAATGTTTAATAAGACCTATTATTATCCCTTGAATCATAGCAAGTCATTCATAAACACTATTAAATCCTAATAATTATAGTTGTAGCTGTGGGGTTACTACCTTTATAGCTTTTACACAGGTTTTATTTAGAGGTCCAATGGGGACAAGCATTACAATTTCTGAAAAAGACTACCAGTAACATTTTTATTCCAAACAGTATTATGTTAGATTAAACCTCTGTTCCTGAAAACAAAAACAGAACTGGGGAGTGAAAGCTAGTAATGTGGCTGATAATGGAGGAGCCTTTGGTTTAGGGTCTATATTTCTCTCTCTGGGTATATAAGCAGCACCCCCAGTTTCATCTCCACATATTGCAGCAACCTCAGTTATGGGTGTATAAGCATAACTGAGGTTGTTTCAATATGTGTAGATGAAATTGGGGATGTTTTCACCATCTGTAACCCTCATTCTGAGGAGAAGCATCTGTAACAGATGTATAGTGATTTTATAATAGGCTGTAAAACTCTTATTTCTTACTGTTTGGGAGACACTGTGGTTGTGTTTGCATTAACACAAAATGAAAGGGAGCCAAAATGTCTGTCCCTCCCTCCCTCCCTTCCGTCCGGGTGCTTGGGTATTTGAGGGTCCCAAGCCATAAACGGCTTTATAGGTAACACAATTGCACTAAGAAACAAATTGGCATCCAGTGAAGCTGACAAAGTACAGGTGTTTCATGGGCAAATGAGGCATGTCCATCAGATCTTATGCCACTGCATTCTAAACCAAGTGAAGCTTCTGGATGGTCTTCAAGATCAGCCACAGGTAGAACATATTATAGTAGTCAAGCCGTGCAGTGATTAGTGCATGAATGACTGGCTGAAAGGCCTCCTGATCTAGGAAAGAATGTAATTGGCATACCACATTATGCCATGCAAATACTTTCTTTACTTCTACTGCTAGTAGAGATAGGTAGTAGAAGTTATTCTACTATTAATAGAAGAGTTTGGAGAAACCTCTTGCTTCAAAAACCAGTATAAGCAGCAAGAGAGTGAACACAATTTAATTGCAAGAGAAAAACTGTACAACAAAGAAGGGATATCTAAGAAATTATTTTGGAAGATGACCATTGGAACATACATAGGACCATAAGAAAAAATTCTTATGTTATGAAGTTGTGGGTGCTCCAACACTGGAGGTATTTAAGAAGAGATTGGACAACCATTTGTCTGAAATGCTATAGGGTTTCCTGTTTGAGCAGGGGGTTGGTTTAGAAGACCTCCAAGGTCCCTTCCAACTCTGTTATTCTGTTAAATACATTCAGGGTGGCGCATTGTTAACATTTTAGAGAATGTCTCCAAAGACTGTAAGAATCCTCTCTTTGAAGGCATCTTGAAATTTAAGAGCTGATCAGTCTAAATTCAGTCCATCTTGGCCAGTACTAGCACTGCTAGCAAGCCACATAGATCACAGGGTATAATTTCCCCCTTGATGGTATTTTTGCCTTTCTGTGTAAATTCTACCAATCATTTCTACCTTTGTATCTATACATATAAATGAGTATGTGCATGTTTTCTACATTTCTGATATTTATTGGCAATGAATAAATAGCCAATCTGGGCGTTGATATTTGGAATGTAGCATTTCTGCTTAGCACAGCAAACAGGCATTTGTTCTCTGCTAAATAATGCAGCACGACTTGCTTAACTTCCCAGATCATTTTCATCTCTTTCGCTCTCCAACATTATGGAATGATTTGCATGTTAAGTTCGTCTCTTTGCATTTCTTTTCTTGTCCTTTCCTTTTATTCCCCGTGCCCCTCGTTTTGTAGCTGAGATCCAAATGAATGGAATGAGTAATATTTGGCTTTCAGAGAGTCTAGGTTTTTTTTTACAAGTGACACATCCATATTCGTCAAGAGTTCCTTGTTCTCCTTACTGTTCTTCCTGAATATAATCAGAATCATCTGAAGGCTTTTGTTCTTGACAAACCCCTTCTCAATGCCAGAATAGGTGTTAGGCGTTTTTTTTTTTTTTAAAGTGAAATGTAAGATTATTTAAATAAAAAAAAAAAGTAACACTGAGGTAAAAAGAGGTGTATGCTTAAAGGGTGAGATAGGATTCCAGAAGAAGACAAGAAGAGCAGATGAGATTATTCCCGCCTGGAAACTCCTGTGGATTTCCTTTTGCTGTCAAAGGGACTTCTATTTTTCTACTTCTTTGTTCAGATGCTTTAGAAGTCCCTTTTTAATGGCGATCTTTGCTTTATTGCTGAGTTTTGCTTTATTGCGGGTGGACAGAAGCACTCTTATTTATTTATTTATTTTTGGTCACACATCTCTCCATCGTTCTCAGTCAATGTAATAATGACGTCCTCTGTTATTAGCTGGAACAATAAAGTGTATAATAGGCCAGAACACACAATTGTAGTTGATGGATTGTGAGAGTGCTAGCTCCTGTTCGAAGCACTCTCTGTTTCTCTATGTCATATAATATATGTGGGTATATACACAATTTTATATGTCTGTCTGTCTGTTTGTCTATCATCTATCTATCTATCTATCTATCTATCTATCTATCTATCTATCTATCTATCTCTATTTTGTCATGTTTATGCAGTGTATATTTATTTATTTATTATTTATTTATTTTATTTGTCAAGAACGTATTAGGTAATATATATAAGTATAAGCAAGAATTGAATACATAAAATAGATACGAATAGAGGAAACATTAGGACAGGGACAGTAGGTGACTTGTCACAAAGTCTTGCCCCTTTCCCTAGCCAATCTTGAGAAGCAAAGCAGGGATTCGCAAAAGATCCATCTGCCAAGACTTGGATTTCTATTTGGAAAAGGAAACTAAACTCCGCATATTATTCTTATTATTGTTGTCGTTGTTGTTGTTATTGTTATCGTCTCATTCTTGGAGGGATGGGGACCGACTTGCACGCGCGCTCTTTCGGCAGCAGAGGGCACCCCTGAGCCGCGGCGGCCCGCCTCCTGCGATCAATCCCAAGCGCTTGGGCAGAGCGAAAGTTTCGGTCGTCGCCCTCCCAATCCGTGTGCAAGCACGGATCCCTGAATAATCAGATCTTTACGCCCGTAGTACTAGAGGCGATAAGAGAAAGAGAAAGCGTACCCGGGTGCGTGTGAGCTATCGAAGATTGTGCCAAGAGCTGCAACAGGTGCAGCTCCTCGAGTCCCGGTATAACCCGTTCCTAGGAAGGAGGGGGGAAAAAAACAACAACCCCAAACCTTTACTGTTTACGGTGCCCTCTTGCCTCACCCTTAACCTTGGTTAGACAACAACTCTCTTGGTTAAGTGCTGTTTGGTTTTGCAGGCCAGTCCCACTGTCCTGCTGAGGTTTGGGCACCTTTAAGAGAGTTTTAGGATTTGCTTGTTACAATGTCTCTCTTCAATCCTAGCCTCCAGACATTTCCCCTTTTAAAAGCATGATCAGGTGTTATCCCCGCAAAGAAACCGTTTGTTAGACAACCGTGGTTTTAAAAACCGTGTTGTTGTTGTTGTTGTTGTTGTTTTTAAAAAGCCCTCTTAAATGCTTTGCACAGGTCCATTACAAGGCGATATACCAGAATACAGCAGGGGTAATACAGGTGCTAAATCGAGAGCGGTCTCCTTAGGGCGGGCTCATTTAAAAGCAAGCCGAATGTGCAACTTATGGATCCAGAAGCCAAGATCGGCAATAGTTCTCTTGCACATTGTCTTTAAAAAAAAAACAAAAAAAAAAACCTTGAGCGGGGTAGTTGTGTGGGGCCAGGGTTTTAATCGGAGAACCCTCCCAGCTGCAGTCCGCCAAGGGTGCCCCGAGGGACCAATTCATTTGAAAACCGTCCCGCTTCCCCCTCCCGCCACTGCACCTGAAGTTCTTTGACGGAATCGCCGAAAAGAAGCCGCTAAAGTGGGGAGGGGATGCTTTCGGATTAACGGCACAATCCGGGTTTCGCACGACACGCGGATCTAAGTTAGAACAGCGTCTTTGCATCAGTTCGTTTTTAGCGCATCGTGCAAATCCGGCTCGGATTTGATCACGTTGCCGGTTCGGTGTTTTTGCTTAAGAGCCCAGAAAACGGATGAATTCCGTCGTCAGGTTAAAAAGGTGGCGAGGACGCACAGAAAGCAAAGCGACGGGTCGGGAGATTTCCCAGCTCACCTGCCGGACTCCAAGCGACTTCACTGCGTTGCGGGATCATCGTCGCCGACGCGGCCAGGTAAATCCCCAGTTCCGATCCAGGAGCAAGGAGAGAGCGGAGCTAGGCTGCCTTAAGCCCCGCTTACCGAGCTCCCTTCCGCGGCATAGCTACGTTCACAAAAACAAAAATCCTCTGCCCGGCAAACCCGGAGTTTGGCGTCAGCCAAAATAAAAACGCTCCGCGTCTCGGCGTCTCGCTTTGCTCGGCGAGCTCACGAGCCGCTCCTCTCCTCCTTCCGCGCTCTGGCCTATCAGGGAATCGTGCGTATTTGCATCGCCCCGCCCCTCCCGCCCGCCCACCTGCAACTATGCAAATGAGGAGGGAGCGGACGAAGCTCGGGGAAGTTCCCGCCCGTGTCCTGGAAAGATCTTGCGCAATGGCTCGAAAAAAAAATAAAAATAAACGTAAAGCCGTTACGTTGTGGAAACGGAGCTGCTGCGCCTGCCTTCGTGGCTCCTTCCAGGCAACGGTCCGCAGTCAGCCAGTTCCTCGGAATTTCAGTTATTCGGTGAAGGAGGTTGGACTTCCCTTTTCCATGGTACTCTAAGTGTGGAAAAGGAAGGAAAAGTGTGGCTGATTATAAGTCTGGACCAAGCATCAGTAGTAGGTCCGATCAGGGGTGAAACCCAGCAGGTTCTGACAGGTTCTGGAATTTTGAGCAGTTCAGAGAACTGGGAAATATCACCTCTGGCTGGCCCCAGAGTGGGGTGGGAATGGAGATTTTG
>JANHFM010001712.1:211554-227507 GCA_032468115.1 Grayia smithii | reverse complement strand
TTGAATGTTCTTGTTTGTTAGTATTGTGAGCCGCCCAGAGTCCTCTGGGAGATGGGCGGCATATAAATACAAATAAAAAAAAACCAAAAAACCAAAAAACCGAAGTATCAGGGCTGGGCTAGAGCCATCTAGATCATCTTCAAGACCCTAGAAAGAAACTCAGAGTCAAAGGAATCCTTCTCACCAGAAGGAAGCAAATTTTGGATCAAGTAAGAAATAAGGAGTCAAAAAGGGTAGAACAACATAACATAGCAGCTTGCAGATCTCAGATTGTGCTAAGGCAAATATCTGTGAGTATGTCTTTTGTTCATGGCAGCTCTTCAGGTAGATCATACTAGGTATCCAATGTCATGTAGGTCTGTACTAGTTTTATTTAAAGCTATAGTAACAGAATCTTGCACGTCTGGATGTGCTTCCCCACCCCCCTTTTTGCTTCTTTCCTACTCTTCTATTGTGCCTTTTGAATGGCATGTAAACTATAGTTTCATGTGTTGTGAAATTGAGGAGTTTTTCATCATGTCTTCTGATTGCTGGTTGGTTTGCATGCTACAGTAATGCCATGTGTTGGCAATGGTCTGTCGGTTGTTTCTGAGATATTTTTGATGCTTTATCTTTTTCATAGCTTGGGTTGGTTGTGCTCTAGTGGGTTGAATGGTCAGACACTTTGTGGTAACATTGCATGGAAATCCATTTCATTGGAACATTTTGTGTTTCCTTTTTCTGGTATTCTGATATTCTGGGGTACTGGAATGTGTTTGTACTCCTTCTGCCCATTTCCCAATCCCCTTACAGACCTCTTAGAAATGGGGTGAGGTCAACAGTAGACAGTCTAAGGTTAAAGTTTTGGGGGTTTGGGGAAGAAACAACAGAGTCAGGTAGTGCATTCCAGGCATTGACAAAATTCCATAATTTTGTGTACTACGCTTAGATCAGACTGTAGTTGTCCAAGCCCAACATTTCAAGCCTGGTGGCATAAGGCGTTTCCTTTGTAACTGACAGCAGAAGCCCTAGTCACACAGATAGAATTCCTTTTCAATGCTACTACGAGAGTTTAGTATTTTTACCAATGGGAATGGTCATCAATCCATATGTTGGTAAAGGGGGATTAGGCAAATAGTGGGAGGATGATCTACTAATGGCTATATTCACCATGCAGTTTACATAAGAGTAAAAAGCTGGTCATCTTAAATACCTCAGTTTGTGCAGGTAAACTCAGAGAAGGGCTATTATTGTTCAGTTCGACATGAGGATGTTCCAGAATCTAGATGTAACAAGTTGCCATTATATGTCACACAATATAGTATTGGCCTGATTTATCTTGGCTCATATTCTTAGATGCCAGGATTAGAATTTGGGCTTTTCTACATACAGAGTATGTGCTCTATCATTGAGCTGTGATCTTTTTTAATTAATGGCTTTAATTACAATAGTAAAAATGAATATTAATTAAAAATTTAAAAATAGTAAGAAAAATATATAGTAAAATGCAATAAAAAGAATATGGTAAAGAAAAAGAGAACAAATATATAAAGAAGAGACTTCCAACTTTCATTATGTGTATACATTTGGTAACTCTTTCCCCATTAACGTTAGAAAACAATCTCTCTTCCCTTATCCCAATCCGTAGCTATAAGCAAATCCATAAAACACCCATTGGTTTGTTATTGGTACTTCCCCTTTAATTTTTAAAACTTAAGCTAGTTTTTTTTATATTTCCAATGTTATAACATCTTGGGTCATTTTATAAATCCCACTTAGCCAATACGAAAAGCTGATTTGTATTTTTTTTCTTTCTACTTATTTAGTAGAAATATTTTAGTATTTAATATTTAGTATTCTTTTTAGTATTCCCAGTTTCTAAAATAATAAATTCATTTGTTATGAGCCAGGATAGCCCAAATAACTCTTGTTACCACAAGAAGCATTCATTTTTCATAGTTAATTCCAAAATCTTGTAAAAGCCAATGTTCCAGATTTAACTGGACCCTTAATTCATTTGCAATTTCCTTAGTTTAAAATCTTAGCTTCTTGTTGTTTACTTCAAATTCTTCAAATTCTTCAGTTTAACTTAATTTAGTAATTAATTTTCCTTTGTTCAGAGTTGAAGCTAAACTCACCCATGGTTTTTCAAACTTGTCATTCTAATAGTTTTAAGATGGTTATAGGTAATTTCCAAAAGTGATCAGAAAGTGAAGCTTTGAAAGATTTAGTGTCTTTTAAAAAGCTCTGCCATGGTTGCATGCGATGTGGCTGATTGCATCATCTCCTGGCACTCAAACCAGGGGTGGTATTCACTTACCTTCACCACCGGTTCGCAAATGTGAGTGTGTGCGTCAGTGATGGGTTGCCCCTGGTTCGGTCCGGTTCGCGCGAATAGGTAGCAGTGACGCTGTGACGTCACCGAACTGGTTCGCAGCGTCCCGGACCCGGGCCCACCTGCGTGCCGCAACTTACCTTTTTTTTGCAAAATCGCTGAAATTAGCGTTCTGCGCATACGCAGAGTGCTTTTTCGGCGATTGTTTGGGAAAAAAGTTTCTGTGCATGCGCGGTAGCACGGTAGCACGGTAGCACATGTGCGCTCACGAAGAGAACCGGTAGTGAAGGTGGGTAGAACCCACCCCTGGTGTGCGTGCTCGCTAAGCTCATGCGTACCTCCTCCACACATGTGCGGAGGGTAAAAAATGGGGCATGATGACATCCAGGCAGGTGGGCGGAGCCTCCTGCCACCAGCGCTACCAGATCACGTGATCCAGATAGAGCCAGCTGAATTTCACCACTGACTCAAACCCACAGAAAAACCATTGTACTTTGGTCTCCTTATGAGGAGTTGCTGTTCAGAATACATATGGACCATTTCCCCTCCTCTTCTTGTCTGGAAAAGTTCTGAAGAGCCAGTGTACTCACTGGTTCTTTGGTCTTTGCCTGGACTTTTGGTTTTTGGCTCCACTTTCATGGAGATAACTTCATTCATTCTGTCCAGACTTGCTAGAATAATTTGGATCTGCAAGTTCCACAACCTGATGCCAGTCTAAAAACACCACAGAAAGTTGATAATACAATGATTTAATGACCTTACTACAGCCATGGCTTGTTATCCATATCCCTTTGCATAATCTTCCTTCCTGTTTTCAAGAATGATTGTTTTACAAAGTAGAAAATGTTATGAGTGATGATGCCCCAAGATAGAAAATAGCATTTCTTTCCACTATTCTATCTAATTCAGGCTTTAAAGGACACTCCCCACCCCAAAAAAACAGTAGATCTTTGTTTGTGGCCAAAACCAGTGAACTGCTACTTAGCTGACATTTTAAGAAATTGAGTTTGAAATAACACCCATTCTATAAATGATTGTATTAATTTCATTTTCATGCAGAAAAATGATGCAATTGGACACCGAAAACATAACAGATCATTGCAAATGTAGACTAATGACTCACAAGTTATATTATTCCTCTTCACAGTATTTTTAAGTCACTGAAATTGGACTGCATTAATGGTCTAGTTATTGAATGTAAGCAAATGTTATACTACCCAAAAAAAAAAAAAAGAGAGAGAAAACTGATGCAACAATTTCCAGCCAGAAAGGCATGAAATGTACTGCTAGATTCTCCTCCCTTTGGGCATTTTGGTAATCCATTTATACTTTTTTGCAGTTTTGCAGCCAATCCTGGTCTAAAGGATTTCCTGTTATCAGGGACTTCCAAGGGGGATGGTTAAAAAATAAAAGTCAAGATGGTAACCACAACAGTGGAATTGACGTTCTGCCCAAGAGAGAGACTTACCTTATTTCATAAATAGAGAGTCTCTCTAAGGAGAAGGCTGATTGCCAAAGCCATCTTCTGGACTGGATATTCCATAAGTAAGGAAGTGGAGAAGTCTCATGTTTATTTCTGGCTTTATCAGCAGTGAAGCAGGATGCAATGGGCAACCTCTATGATTGCTCTCTTTATTTATTTTTCCAACCCAAAGAAATGCCAGAAAGAAATTGCCTGAAGAAGCTCAGTACTCCATTCATCTGTGGGTCTTTCATTCTGAGTCTCCCCACTTTTCCTTCCTGGTCGTATGTGTGGAACAGAACTGTTACTATTAGAATTCCAAAAACAATGCTCCGTATGCCTTCCCTAATTTCTTTTAAATTAATTTTGGGGAGGCAGTCAAAGATTTACAGGGTGAAGAAATGATGCAGCAACTTTTATCACTTCATGCAGGTGGTCAAGAATTTCCAGGACAGGAAATGATACGTTATGAAGAGTGGATGTGGTAAACTTTTAAACAGCTTGACTATGTTGCCTTTTTACCTCCACTTCCTTTGAAGGTGGAAAATTGTCTTTACCTCTTGGCATTTTGCTGCAACACACAGAAACATGTTTCCAAAGTGGGGAATGAACTGAAGGGGTTCTCAGCCTGGAGGTTGCTCATTCCTATATGGGGACTTGGGCATAGAGTCTGTGCACAAATATCATTTTGAGGTTGCTATTTTTGGAGTGTGATCAGAGAGGTTTTCACTCTGGGTTTTCAAATTCAGGAGAATGTTGTGAGAGTAAAAGAACATATTGCTGCAGCATTATGGACTATCACTGCTAAAATGATAATGCAGGTATTTAGGGAAACAGAGGCAGATAGGACTGTAAATACATAAATAAAGCCTTCTCAAAGTTGCTGCATCAAATATATGCTTCAAATATTGACTGGGAACCCACCTCCATCTTGGAGAAGGCTGTCATAGAAACTTTGCATTAGAGCTGTTCCCTGCTATTCATGCTATCTACCATGACCTGGATGGCCATCATGGAGGCTCAGATTGCCAATGCTAATTTTAAAGCTGTTCAGCTCTGAACCAAATTGACTTTGACATATTGATTTTTCAGCAAAACAGTGAAATTGATATTGATATCTTGCAAGACAACAACACAGAGAGGTGATTTCTTCATAAATAGGCCCCAATCTTCTAAAAATCAGAGGGGTTTGTGGGTTATTGGGTTGTGCTATTAATCAGAGCCAAAGCCCATTAAATTTAGTATAATTTCTCTAAAGTGAACGTATTGATAAATCAAGAAAACAAGTCAGAAAACAAAATTGTTTATCTGTGTTTGGGGAAGGAGTCTCTCTCAGTCCTGTTTCTTCCAAAATAACACTCAGTATTCACAAATCAAAATGATCATTTTCATATCCTAAATGGTTGATATATAAGATGCCCACTATGGATTTCTCTGAGACTTGTAAAGTGGAATAAAATAGACTTCAAAACAGTAGTTGCACAGCAGCATCGAACAAAATCTACTAACATTTATCTCTGGTAAAAAAAAAAACTTACATATGTACATTTGTTGATGAAATATGCATCTGAAAAGAGTGAAAGCAGGATTGAAGGGGGAAAAATAAACTAGTTATTTTTTTACAAGCCTGAATGGCAGAACATTACATTAAAGAGATTATCAGGAAATGTCTTAAAACGAAGATATCTTGCTTACATTAAAGCTGTATTTATCAGGAGAGAGACAGCTTGGTAGTGGTTAGAGCCATAGGCTAGAAAATGAGGTCTGGAATTCTGGTCCCACTTTAGGCACAAAGCCAGCTGGATGACCTTGGGCCAGTCACTCTCTCAATTTTAAGAAGAAGGTCAAAGCTGTCTTGCTGTTTGTCTGTTTTTATCTTGTATTGTCTTGTTATCTCGTATGTGTTTTGTATATTTTATGTTTTTATTGTGAGCCGCTCTGAGTCCTTCGGGAGAAGGGCGGCATATAAATTGAATTAAAATAAAATAAAATAAAATATTCAACTGCCAACATTAGAAGACTGTTTGCATTACAGTTTCAGCAGGTGGCAGCACCAGTCCAATCTTGTCTTGGCTTCAAAACTAAGCAGGATCAGGTCTGATTAGTAGTTGAGTAGGAAATCCCCATGGAATAGCAAAGCTGTAGGCTAGAGTGAGAAGTCAAGGAAACCATGCCAGAAGATGACAAAGGCAAGCTGCTTCCATATTGTTGCCAAGAAAACTCTATGATGTGACTGAAGCTCCAGTTAAAGGAGAGATCATTCACTTTTGCTTTATAGTGACATTTACAAAATCATTTTTCATTCATTTTTCATTACTACATTCCATTCCTTTCTTTCCCATGGGTGTTCCAATACATTTCTATATTCAACATTTGCAGTACGATCATAGCCAAAAATCCATCCAATAGATATGAAGAGAAGACCATCTGTGTTATATACAAAAATGTTACAATGTACATAAGGGGCTGCCCCAATCTTTTCTCTTGGACAATTGTTTGATAACCTGTAGTATTAAGTTGACCTGACCTCACAACTGAATTATTATATAAAAGTATGCTAGGTAGTTTCTTAGACTATGGTCTTAAAAAATAGCTACATTTCATTAAGGATGCATATCATCTGTTTTATGAACATTTACTTTAATTTCTGTATCAGAAAATGGTATAATTTGTTCCACCATAGGAGCACTGTTGGTGCAAAATTTATCATATTGTATCATAAAGCAAAATGCCATTGGTGCGACTGGTAATTTCAATATGATTTGTATAGCATTATTCCCGCGTCATCTCATCCTTCTGTTAAGAATTACATACCTTTGGAGATTATGAATGAACCTGTAGTTGTCTGATTCTTTAGGTTCATGAGGGGGATGGAGCTGATTTTGGATATTGTTGAGTGCAAAATATTTATCCCCCTTTTCCAGCACTTTGCTCTCTTTATTTGTATTGCTGTGTTGGAAGAAATATCCATCTGGTTCAGTTCCAAGCTGGGAGAAAGGCAAAATGGAGGCTGGAGGCTGATTGGAAAGAGCAGGGGTGTCAAACTCACAGCTCGTGGGCCAGAGGCATCATGTGCTGCAGGGGTGGGTTCTACTTACTTCCACTACCGGTTCTAAAGGTGCACGAGCTTCACGTATGTCCAATGCGTGCTATGCACGCGTCCAGTGCATGTGCACCAAACAGGCGCTCCCGCGCATGCGCAGCTTTTTTTGATGGAAAAAACTCAAAAAATGCTTCCTGCGCATGCACGCAAGTGTGCTCCGTGCGCTCTGTGCACGGAACGGTAAGTACGGGCACGTGGGGGGGGCAGGTTCGGGACACATAGAACCTGTTCAGTGACATCACAGCGTCACCGCTATCTATTCGCGCGAACCAGACCGAACCGGGAGCAACCCACCACTGATGTGCTGGTCCCACCCCGCCCAGTTTGGCGAAGGGCAATAAAGTCCCATTATGTCACGTGATGCCATTGTGATGACGCCAGTTTGACACCCCTGGGAAAGAGGGTCCATTTATTGATGAAGCAGAACCATCAAGCATGTGTGATTCTGGGTAGTTGACCACATGGAGTTGAGAGAAAGAGGTATTTATACCCTCTTTTGGACTTTGAACTTGAGCTTCCTGTTCCTGTGCAAGAACATGTATTCTATTGGCTGTTGTACGGGGTCATAGCTAACTTTGTAGGTTGTCTGAGTCCCAGGTTTGGTTGAGGTTTTCTGGGTGATGCAATGAAGGGGCTTGTTGTGCAATTCTTATTGTGGCTAAAGGCTAATCCTACTTTTGTTCAGAGCCAGATCTTGCTGCAGGCAGTAATGGATTACCAAATCTGCATTTCTAAAGCTGCCCCAGCTCAGTATCTGCTTGGGAGGAGAGGGGGCAGGGAGCTGAGGCTCTTAAGTTTCTGTCTCCCTTAATATTTTTATTTTTCTTCTAGGGTAAATATTTTATATTTTATAAGAATATATTTTATTTTAGTATTTCTCAAAATATTTCATTCTTCTAGGAGAGGGGTGGGTGCTAACTTTCTACAGCTCTCAAGTAAGGGTACTAAAGTTAATCTGATGCAACTCAACAATAGCAATAGCACTCAGACTTACTCTTCACAGTGCTTTACACCTCTCTATAAGCAGTTTACAGAATCAGCATATTGTCCCCAACAATCTGGGTCCTCATTTTACCGACCTCTGAAGGATGGAAGGCTGAGTTAACCTTGAGCCGGTCAGGATCGAACTTCTGGCAGTGAGCAGAGTTAGCCTTCAATACTGCATATTAGCCACTGCACCAAATAAAACTGTCGTGGTGTTATAAAAACTTCAAGATATATGATGGCATTCATTTTCATCAAATTATCTTTGTTGCTTTCATTTTTATAATTATGACAAGGTTGCGTGCATTTCTGTTGCCCTAAAATCGGTTTTGATGGGTTTTTCGGCATTTAAGATATAAACAAATTGAGCTTTATCTCTTTCAGTACAGAGGTGCAATACAGTGGTGGGTTGCTCCCAGTCGGCCCGGTTCGTGTGAACTGGTAGCGGTGATGATGTGATGTCACCAAACCAGTTCTCCATGACCGGGAGCTGCCCCTACTTTATATTTGTCTTTTATTTCCTTTGTTTTCACCCAGCTGATAGGCGCTTTTGAGTTGATTGCCGTGCCTCAGCTGGCCAAAACTGTTGCTAGAGAAAACTGCCCTGTGCTTGAGCATAGTGTTTTTTTCGCTGCCAATTCCCGCGTCTCAGCTCTAATGCGCATGCACGGAGTGCGCGTTCGGCACTCATGCGAGCGATGCGAGCCTGCGCGCGCCAATCACGTGCAAAGCACGTGCATGGAGAGAACTGCTAGTAACACCGGTTAGAACCCACCACTGGTGCAATAGTACAAGAGGCAGACTGATAAACCAAAACCTTTCATTGCAACTTGCATTTCTTGGCTTCACTGTAAGGATTAGGCAAGCAATGAGGAAAACATGCAGACTCTGTAGGACAAACACTCAAAAAAAACCCCCAAAAAACACCCCAGCCAATACAATCCAGCTCTTACTTGTGTTCCACATAGCAGCAAGATTAGGCAGCTAGATAACACAAAGCACATTATCTTCCCTGAGTGATGCTTAGAAGGGGGGAAAGTAACCATACTGTTCTCTAGTTCTGATTATAACCTTAATTCTCCCTTAGCAGAAATAGCTCTTCAGCCTCTGCTTTCTCTAAGGTTCTTTTCAAAGCAATTATATGCTATCAACAGACCCAAGTTCCCTGAAGGGCCAGTGCAGCAGTATTTTATTAATGATGCTTGTCAGTAAAATGTGTATTGAATTGTGTTGTTTCATTAAATACAAAATCCTCTCTGTTATCAAGAGGGTTACATTTTCTCAAGTGACTCTATGTATTTGCCAATCTTTCCTTCTCTCCAGTCTCATTCTCAAATGTTTGAATATTCCAGGTTATAGCTCCCATATCCAGATATAACTTATCATTAGGCTTGGGTTTTTAATCTTATAAGCGTAGGGCAGCTCAGGAATAGCAATTTGGGCAAAATCGGTTGTGGCAGTTCCATGGTTACCAAATGTCAGTATGACCCCATGTCATGCTTGGGAGTACCAAGTAAATTATGTATTAACTCAAAGATTAACTCAACTCTTTCTTCTCTTTTTTTCCCCTTTTTCTAATGGATTTGGCATAATACATTGTTTCCTGTTACTGTAGAATGAAAAATAAACTTGGCTGAGAATATCACAATAGATTATTAGATGGGCGTTTTTCAAAGTTGGCAGCTTGAAACTATGTGGATTTCAATTCTCAGAATTCCTCAGTGGAATAAGAAAATTGCAGATCTGATTCTTGGTCTTATAGGACATTATTTGTTGTTAGTTGCGAAGTCGTGTCTGACCCATCGCGATCCCATGGACAACATTCCTCCAGGACTTCCTGTCCTCTACCATCCTTTGCAGTCCATTTAAGCTCACACCTACTGCTTCAGTGACTCCATCTAGCCACTTCGTTCTCTGTCGTCCCTTTCTTCTTTTGCCCTCAATCTTTCCCAACATTAGGCTCTTCTCCAGTGAGCCCTTCTTTCACATTAGGTGGCCAAAGTATTTGAGTTTCATCTTCAGGATCTGGCCTTCTAAAGAGCAGTCAGGGTTGATCTCCTCTAGGACTGAACGGTTTGATCGCCTTGCAGTCCAAGGGACTTGTAGGAGTCTTCTTCAGCACCATAGTTCAAAGGCTTCGATTCTTTGGTGCTCAGCCTTCTTTATGGTCCAACTTTCACAGCCATACATTGTGATTGGGAAAACCATAGCCTTGACTATATACACTTTTTAGGAAAGATCCACTGGACAGCACTCACAAAACATTTTTCATTGTAGATGTTGCTACAATGAACTTTTAATGATGACAGCTGCAGTAGCTGCATCTTGTACTCAATACTATTATATTAGAAAATGAGATGGGGCTGATTAGGAACAGAAAATGCTCATTTGAAGTAGGAAATCACTAGTTCAAATCCCATCTGATCATACTGAGTAGGTGACAGGTGAACATTTTCTCAGCTTTAATTCCAATAATGGGTATAATGATAATAGAACAACAATATTGTTATCCCTTGAAGGCATATTATGAAAAATTACATATGGTTTGTAAAATGCTCTGAAAGTATGAAAGTATTATATAAATGTTTATCATAATTATAATAGCATCCTTGCCTTAATCAGTTAGACATCTGTTGTTTAACTTGTCACTCCATCTAAGGGAATTTCTTCCAGCAAAAAAACACAATCCATCATCTTACTCTTTATCAGTGACAAGAAACTGAACATTGCTGACTAGGGAGGAATGATTCCTGTCAATTTTGCTTTTGCTAAGTCTCTAACCTTTCCAGCCACAAATTATATTTGGTTTAGCTGTTTAGCATTTAGGAATTGGGTTAAAATCAGGGGTGAAATGCTACCAGTTCAGGTTGGTTCAACCAAACCGGTAGTACAAAAATGCTTTAAAAAGTAAAAAAAAAGTTCCAACAATTGCTCGGCACAGCTGATCATCAGAACTTTTTTTTTACTTTTTTAAAGCATTTTTTTACTATAAGTTCGGGCGAATAGGTAGTAAAAAAAGACTTTAAAAAAGTAAAAAAGAAAAAAAGATTCCGGCAATCAGCTGTGCCTCACAATTGTCAGAACTTTTTTTTTTTATGTTTTAAAGCATTTTTTTTACTACCTATTGCCTGAACTGTTATTTTTGTATAAAGTGTGATAGTTTGTTTTTGAGCTCTCTGTGACTCTGTGAAGATCCTGCCTGTTGCAGGGGCCATTTTGTGTGAGGTCCAGCTGCTTTTGCACTGTGTGTGAATCAGTTGTGTAGCTTTTGTGTTATTTTTGTGTAAAATGTGATAGTTGGTTTTGCCCGGTCACATGCCCACCAAGCCACACCAACCCAGTCACATGACCACCAAGCCACACCAACCCAGTCACATAACCACCAAGCCACGCCCACCAAATCATGCCCACACAACCAGTAGGGAAAATTTTTGAATTTCACCAGTAGGAAAAATCTCTATTTGTGCATCTGCATCTACTCTTTCTTAGCATACACATGCTCTTTGAGGGTGTGCTATCATAGAATTGAAAGGATAACAGTGTAAAATGGCTGTGCATGTGTATTTGGAGTAGCCACACAAATCACACACAAGCCTGGGAAAGGATGTGGCTGTTTTAAATGTTTTTTAAAACATGCTTCATGCACCCTTTCAAAGGACTTGCATAGCTCCAGTGCATAGCGCATAATATTTCAAAGCATTGTTCTACAAGAAAATTGCATTTTTCTTTAAAAACTACATTTTTCTGCTTATGTCCCCTAAAATATATATCCCTATGTTTCTTCTGTGCTCCAGAGAGTGTAGTCTAAAATTATGAGAACTCTTTTTCAAATCCCTAGCTATTATTTGTTGAAAATCAGTGCAACATTTGGCATTTTCACTAAAGTTAAAATTCCTTGCAACTTAATGATTTCTGGTTTAGGTAGTCCTCGACTTACAACAGTTCATTTAGTGACCATTCAAAGTTACAACAGCACTGAAAAAAGTGACTTATGACTGCTTTTCACACTTACAACTGTTGCAACATCTCCTTGGTCGCATGATAAACATTTCTGTGGTTGGCAATTGGTTCATATTTATGACAGTTGCTATATCCTGAGGTCATGTGATCAGATTTTGTGACTTTGTGACAAGCAAAGTCAATGGGGAATCCAGATTCACTTAACAAGCATGATACTAATGCAATGATTCACTCAACAACTGTGGCAAGTAAAGTCATAAAATGGGACAAATTCACTTAACAAATGGTTCACTTAGCAACATAAATTTTGAACTCAATTGTGGTCATAACTCGAGGACTACCTGTAGTTGTTATGTGAACTGGATGAAGACCATTCTAAGGAAATTTTTGCCATAAAATATTATACTTCTTTAAAAATTGAACACACTGGTGTCTACATAGTTTAAAATTATGGTGTCGCCTCTTGCCCAGAATCATGGAGATTAAATTATAATTCTTATCATCAGAAAAAAGATGTAAATTATAGGTATGTTTAGAAGCACTATTCAACACCCATAATCCTTAATAAAGGAGATGTCAAGGCCTAGACAAGATAACTCATTCTTGCTTAAAAGCTTGTGCTGACCAACTGGCCCCCATCTTCACCTGAATCTTTAATAAATCACTAGAGATGTGCTATGTTCCTTCTTGCTTCAAATGCTCTACTATCATCCCAGTGCCGAAGAAATCCTCCATCAAGGAACTGAATGACTTCAGACTGGTTGCTCTAACATCTATAGTTATGAAAACCTTTGAAAGGCTAGTGATGGCCCATCTGAAAACCAACATGGATCCACTGTTAGACCCCCTTACAATTAGCCTACCAAGCAAATAGACTGACAGATCATGCTGTTAATATCACTCTGCACTACATCCTACAACACAAGGGTCCTCTTTGTAGACTTCAGCTCAGCATTCAATACCATCATTCCAGATATTCTTATAACTAAACTAAATCAGCTAGAGGTACTTGACCACACTTGTAAATGGATTGTAAGCTTCTTAAAAGACAGGAAGCAGCAGGTGAAGCTAGGCTAAATCACATCAGTTACCTGTACAATTAGCACAGGGGCCCCCAGGGCTGTGTGCTCTCTCAAATTCTTTTCTCTCTGCATCTCTGCATCTCAAAAGATCCCTCTGTTAAAGTACTGAAGTTTGCAGATGATACAACAGTGATTGGCCTCATTTAAGACAACGACGAATCTGCATATAGGTTGAACAACTAGCCTTGTGGTGCAACTGGGACAATTTTGAACTAAACACACTCAAAACTGTAAAAATGGTGGTAGATTTTAGGAGAAACCCTCCTATACTACCGCTTCTTATAATACTAGACAACACAATATCAACAGTAGAGACCTTCAAGTTTCTAGGGTTCTATCATATCTGAAGATTTAAAATGGACACGTAATATCAAAAATGTCATCAAAAAAGTGCAACAATGAATATTCTTTCTGTAGCCACTTATAACACTCAAGCTACACAAGGAGCTGCTGATCCAGTTCTACAGAGGAATTATTGAGTCTGTCATCTGCTCTGCGACCAAACAAGACAGACACAGACTTTAACAGATAATTAGAACTCCCCCCCCCCAAAAAAAAACCCCAATTGCTACCAACCTGCCTTCCATTGATGACCCATATACTGCATGAGTCAAAAAGAGGGCTGTGAAAATATCCACAGGCCTCTCACATCCTGGACATAAATTGTTTCGACTTCCGCCCTCAAAACGACGCTATAGAGCACTGCACACCAAGACAACTAGACACAAAGACAGTTTTTTCCCCAAATGCCATCACTCTGCTAAACAAATAATTCCCACAACACTGTCAAACTATTTAGTAAAACTGTATTACTATTATTCTTCTCATCCTTCCTATTACCTATCTCCTCCCACTTATGACTATAACCTTATTGCTTGCATCTCTATGATTTAAATTGTTTTATTTGTTTCCTAGTATCAGTTGATTGCTTATTTAGTAACCTATGACTATCACTAAGTGTTGTATCTTATGATTCTTGATGAACGTATTTTTTTTTCTTTTTATGTACACTGAGAGCATATGCACCGGGGTGAAAACCTTCCCTACCGGTTCAGAAGTGCAACACTGTGCATCAGGTGCACGCTTGGACCCTTTGCTCATGTGCAAACCCTTCTGCGCATGTGCAGATAGTAAAAAAACAAGTTACTTCCTGGTTAAAACCAGGAAGTAATGATGGCCAGGCAGGTGGGTGGAGCCTCGCTCCACCATCGCTACCGGTTCTCCGAACCACCCACCGCCATTGCTACCAGACCAGACTGGTTTGGGTAAACCGGACTGAACCAGTAGCATTTCACCTCTGATATGCACCAAAGAGAAATTCCTTGTGTATCCAATCACACTTGGCCAATAGAGAGTTCTATCTATTCTATTAATGTTTCCATGTAATAAAGGGATTGCAGGCTACAGTAGGCATTAGAAAACATCTTGGAAGAGAGCTGTGCTAGTTCCAAAACTGTCACATCAAAATCTGCAGGATTTTGTTATTCTAGTTTCTGTCTTGAGGATAAGAAATTGATGAGCAGAATGAAAAAACTAAAGTGGAGGAGAAGTGAGTTTTCTTGAAGTGAGTCATTTGAAAGGCCTTCCTCCCCTTCCTTTCACCTCAACCAGGTCCTTCAAGATTTACCGGTATTACTTGAAAAAAATCACCTAAGACCTCTAGCTCATTTTCAATTCACTTGCTTTTTTACAGCCTTTACTCTTTTGAATATACATTCTCATAATTAGGCAAACCAGACACATTTCTTATTTACGCTACAGCTATTTAAGTGACTACTTAATAATGAACTCCTTCCCAATGGCATGGATTAACATTGATTCTAGTTTTGGCTTCGGTAGCAAAAGTGTCTTCAGTTTTATGTATGTTTCTTTCTAACGTTCTGTAACAAAAACTAACAGTTGAGAATCTGCCAACTCCACATAGTAGTTCAACTAGAATAGGAGTTTAATCTAAGTGCCCCAAATCCTAATTTAATTTGCTGTCTCTTGCATAGTCAGGGACACAAATACACAAGGGAACTGAAAAAAAAAATCCTCTGCCACTGTCTTTAAAAATTGGCTTACTTTTATCTATAGTTATTTACCTTATCTACCTAATTTTATATCTTCTTTCAAATATGTAACACAACTTTCATCATATCACTGTTCTCACAGGAACAAATTACAACTTATCTTTTTAAAAAAAAAACTTGAAAATTCCTATGGGACTTTCAGAACAAGAATTACAAATGTAACAAAGTTTTTTTTTTTACAAAAGAGAATCAACATGAATAATAGCAACAGTACATTTAGTGCAAGAGTAATTCTTACTTAATGACCCATGCTTTTGAATAAAACATTACACAGTACTTGCAAGGATGTTATTAAAAATCTAATACTTTACCTGCAATGATACAGCAAGATATTAAATATTAGCATATTATGGTTGGTTGCAAAATCGTTCAAATGTTTAAACTGGATTTGGCATTTTTATCCACCTATCTAGTCATTCCCTTGGACTTGAGATAGGTAAATGTTGATGCTTGAAGCTGTCATTAGATGATAGTATTTTAATCTGCTCATTTTCAACTACTTTTTCAACTATATGTTTCCACCAATTTTTCATTATTTATTTATTTATTTATTTATTTATTTATTTATTTATTTATTTAAATTTTTATGCTGCCCATCTCCCGAGGGACTCCAGGCGGCTCACAATAAAAGTATCACATTTAAAACAACATCGAACATATAAGAATTATAAAAAGTGAGTTTAAAACAATGAAATCATAAAAAAAAAACATTCACATCCCATCTGGGGCTGGATCTCGCTAAGTCATAATAGCGAAATCAACGGCCCCATGCCTGTCAGAAAAGCCAGGTTTTAACTGCTTTGCGGAAGGCCAGTCGGGTGGAGGCAGTCCGGACCTTGGGAGGTAGTTGGTTCCGTAGAGTCAGAGCCCTCTCCGCAGACCCGCCAGCTGACATTGTTTGGCTGATGGAACCCGGAGGAGATCGATCCTGTGGGATCTTACCAGTCGCAGGGAGATGCAGGGTAGGAGATGATTT
>JANHFM010001712.1:170621-184131 GCA_032468115.1 Grayia smithii | reverse complement strand
TATGTTTCCCCCCCCCCCCCCCCACACACACACATAAACACTTTTAAATTCAGCAACCTGTTCTCTGAGCTTGACTTTTCTTGTATGTATCTTTTAAAATTTCTGCTTTTCCCCAGTCCAGCAAAGGTAACCATGGTCACAGTTGTAAGGAAAAGTATCCACTTGAACAATTGCCAAGACAGTGAGATTTTTCAGTGCTCTGAGGCTGGTAGAAGTAATAACATTTATTGGTTAGACTTGGAATCACACTGCTTTATGAGGGATTAAAGGGGTGGAAACACTGATGGTGTGGAAATGGCTCTAATTCGCATGAGAAGTTCTTTCTTCCTGACAGGCTTTGCCATGGCTGCCAGTCTCTAACAACATGCTCAATTGTATGATCAACATGGATTGTGTTGGATAAGCATCTCAGTTGCACCAGATTATCCAGATGTGGTAAGAAGAGACAACCTCTCAAAGGGATAAACTAGGATCCAGTTATTTGTTTGCTTTTTCAGTTGGAGAAGGGGTTTGTCATAGCCTAAATATGAGCATTTCTTCAAAATGATTTCAGTGTTTATTCTTTTTTATAGACATTTCAGAATAAAGAGCTACAACCATAAAACAGCTTTAATGTGGGTCTAATAACTTTCAAACTTACCAGTTTAATGCTATTTTTCTGATCTCCTAGTATCACCCAAAACATGCACTACTTTCTAAGTATGCACTACTAGAATAACCTTAAGATAAAAATAGTTTTTTCTATGAGTTAGGTTATGATGGCAAATAGATAATATATGCTAAGACTGAATATGAATACATGTATGTTGCCTCTGTTGGCTAGGTTTTGATAGCTCCCATAAATCTTGGGCTCTGAATGTTTTCTCGCCATCTGAAGTTGTGTTTTACATGTTGTTTATTCTTCACGTTCTTTTGACCCTTGACTTTGGAGTGAAATGAGCTTCCTTTCTTGAATTGGTTATTTGGCCTTGTGATGACTCTTGATTTCCCTTCATTTTCACTTGTCATGTTGTTTCTTTTCCTTCTTCATTCTCTGCTTCTCTAGTGATTTCACACAAGGCTGACTGAAAACCTCTTTACATGAGAAGTGTGTTTTTTGGTAGCAGAGAGTTGTTTGGCCGTGCCCAGAGCAGCCTTCCCAATTGACCAGTGCCATCCCAACACATCTGGAAGGCACCGTGTTAAGAAAAGATATATAGGGAGCCAGGCTTTTAATTTTTTTTACCCGTTTCCCTGTGTATTTCATTTAAGAAATACTGCACCTCATAATTACAAGCACCAAATAGGGTGAGATGACCATCTTGTTTCATGCTTTTATTCCAATGGTGTATGTTTTTTTTTTTTAAATATTGTGAACTATCCTGTACATAAAAAGATCTGAGTTGTCCAAGCCATGATGTTCCCTGTGATATGGAACTGAAAGTTGGACTTTGAAGAAGCAGAATAGGAAGAGTATTGGTGCTTTTGAAGTTTGGTGTTGGAGAATGTCTTTATGACTTTTTAAAAAAAACATTAAATATTTGTGGAAACTCTTAATTTGTAACTTGCATTAAAATGCTTTTAATGAATTATTCTGTTTTAAATCCGCGTCAGATACATTTCAGCACCAGTGAAATCGAGGGGGTACTGCTCTCCACAAATGTTTTAAAACTTAACTTTTACTAAATAATTATGAATGCTATCATGCCCTACTGTGAAAATCATAAAGGACCCTTATAAGAAAGGAAAAGGGCGACACGTGAAAAAAACGATTTAAGCAAAATGCTCAAGGATTGCTCTTTCCCTCCACACCAAACTGTGGAAAATCCAAGTTTTAATCCCCTATGAACTTTATGATGGAAGTCAGCGCTCGCACAGATACGGGACGTTTGAAGTGGAAGGGCAGGACAGCGCTCAGCCCATGCTCAGAGAGAGAGAGAGAGAGAGAGAGCGACTTCATCTAATCATTTCACCACACAAACAAATGCTAGAATTCCAGCGGGACTCCCGATATAAGCGCAACCCCAATTACGCACGAATGAAAGAAAGAGCGCCATCTCTGTCACTTCTTCCTCGGAACTACGGCTAGGGTTCGATCGTTCGTTGTTTCCTCCTGAATGAAATGTGTGCGGAAATAGCGCCCCGCCCCCTCGCTTTTTCCTCTTTTCCGTTCGGCCAGGCAGGAAAGCCAACCAGCCTGCGGCTGGCGAATGAGCGGGGCGGGGACTGAGCTCCGCGGAGGCCCGTCCCTCGTTCAACCCTCCTCGCCAGTGCCGAGAAGCCAGTCTGGAGGCGCGCTTGGTGGTGGTGGTGGTGGTGATGTGCTGCTTGTAAGAAAGAGCCCAGCAGCGCGCGAGCGAGCGCGAGCAAAGAAAGGAACGCGACGCGGCGGGGATTTCCAGACTGGGCTCGAGGGCGGGAGAGGAAGTGCCGGGCGGGCGGGGAAAAAAAAGAAAGAAAGAAAGAAAGAACCAGCCGGGGCAGCGTACCAGG
Organism: Grayia smithii; assembly: GCA_032468115.1. NCBI lineage: Eukaryota > Metazoa > Chordata > Lepidosauria > Squamata > Grayiidae > Grayia > Grayia smithii. Next base: position 181,659 of record JANHFM010001712.1, on the reverse strand, counting down.
GACTTTCCAGCCGGGGCAAGGCAAAGACTACGTTTGGCTTAACTGCTGCAAAGAAACAGCAGTGGTCGGTAGTGCTGGCGGCCGCGGTTCTTTTGCCCCCCTCCTTCCTTTTCCTCAGGCGCAGAGTAAGAGGTAGGGGAAGAACCGGAGAAGGTTGGCCGGCCGTTGATCGCCTCCAGGCAGAGGCGGAATCCGGAGCTGGTGGGGAGGAGGAGGAGGGAGCGTTTCCCAAAACCCGAGGCAGAGCGGGTCGGTTTCCCCTCGTTCTTGCTGCTTTGCTAAGTCAGGGGCGGTGTAGCTGGCTGGAAGGGAATGCCGTCGTGTGCCGTGAAGAAGGGGAGGAGGACGCAAGGGCCGGAGGTCCCCCTTTGGAAGAGCACACGGGGGGGGGGGCGGCTGCCCGAACCGTAGACCTGCTGTGGGGAAGGGGCTGGCGCCTTGGCTAGTCGGAGGGGGAAGACGGGAGAGGTCCACTGCTGCTCAGTTAAGCGCGTGTCTCGAGCTCGCCTAGAACTGGGTAGGGGGCTGCATCTTCCCGCTCCCCCGAGCTGTTGCTTCTCTCTCTTGCCTCTTTTTTTGTTTTTTTCCCAATTAAGGCAGCCGCCCGGAAAGAAGGCTGCTGCTTGGGGACTATGCGGGGAGTCTGTTGGTGCTGCTGCTGCTGCCGCCCGGAGGCATTCAGATTCAGCCTCCATGCGCCTCAAAACTGCCTCTCCGAGGTAGATTCGTTCTGCTGCTCTTGCTGCTGCTGCTGCCGCCGCCAAGAATCACTACTGGCTGCTTTGCTCGCACATTCATCACCCTTCAAGCTGTTGCTGCTATTGTTGCTCCTCTCCCTTCTCCTCCTCTTCCCTCCTGCTCCTCCTCTTTCCACTATATCGCTTTGGAAGAAGAGAGAGGTGGTGTGTCTGGCTGCTTTAAGAGACGCGGTGTGCCCTTTTCTTTTTCTTTCTTGAAGCTTGTAGAGAGGCCGAAACCTCTTGTAACGTTTCAGGATCGGATCAGCAGGACGCGGGATCTGATAGCTGCCGGCGGGGAAGAAAAGCATGCCGGTTTTTTTTTCCTTCGGCCGCTGCTGCTGCACTATAAAGGTGTCTGCCTGCATGCATTTGATGTGTGTGAATGCAGAACGCTCTCTTAATTCCTGGCTCCCTCCATATGCAGTCGATGTGGGCGGACCGAAAGGTTTTTCAAAGGGGAAAACGTCTGCCTTGGTAAAAAACGGGGGTGGGAGGAATGCTGCTTTTAATTCACTTGTGGCAAACTCTCGTTGTACGTACCAACTTTGTATCTTTCCCGAACACTTGTTTTGCTTGATCACTTTGCAGTCAGTCACTGAAGGATGCTCGGGCAGCTGCATTTTGAATTTGTATCAGTAGTAGTAGTCATGCAGGATTAAGGACTGTTGCAGGTGCAGCTGAAGAGGGAGGACACTTGTAAAAGATGTGGGAATCAATGAAATGCAATGGAGATTTCTTTATTGTGTGCTTTTTTGTTTTTGTTTTATAGGGATAGCTTTATAGCAAGTGCAGAAGAAGGAGCAGTTAAAGGATGCAACATGAAGGTATTACGGGCGTTGGGCTACAAATTGTTTTGCTGTTGTCACCACAGTAGTACTTTAAACGTGCCTCTATTTTAAGAAGTAGAAAAGCTTGAATTATACACGATTACGTCATTTTATAGTGCCCTGAAAAATTTGCTTAAAAGTTTATACTGAGTCATGCCTCTGCAGATAAATCTTACTGATTCTTAAAACTGATTGTAATGCTTTTTATTGGCTTGTCTGTTTTAAATGAAAAAGGGAAGTTGGCAACAGATCAGTTTGTAAAATGTATATTAGAAAAAGATAAGATTTAATTTAAGAAAATCATAGTTGCATTTGTCAGTCTAGTCATGTCTACATAGTGTTTTACTAAGATGTTGCTGAAATATTCAGATGTTATTGTCAATAGCATGGATTTCTGTCCTTTCAGTCATCTAAATGTATTTTGGAAAGCTTTGTCTTTATATTATATTGTGCTAGAAAATTAAACAGATATGGATTTTAGGACCTTGTGTGTTTTTATATGTGCTGACAATGGGAGGAGTAACCCTCAAGCTAGTAAGGATGAATGTTCTGCATTTTGATCAAAGATTGTAAAAAAGGATGCATATTACAGATTTTATGGATAAATGTAATATTTTTTAGAGCTCAATTCTCCCAGTTATTGAACTCGATGACTAAACATGTCTCTGAGATCAGGACTGCACCAGTAGTACTGTATGCTTCAGGCATGTCTGTGGAGAGAAGCAGTCTGCTCAAGCCTATGCAACTGAATGCTATAATGTGAATGACTTTGACTTTTTAATTGATCGCTATATAGGCTATTTAGAAAAATGCATTATGACAATTGTTGCAGGCTGCATGTAGTAAATAAATTATAAAATTCTGACATTTTTAGTCCATATACTATCTTGTTTTTCTTTTTTAATCTTTCCATTCCAATCTGCTGAAGGCTAATGGTTGGTTTTGAAACTGCATGTATTTGGCTATCTAAAATAATAGAAGATAGATTTATGAAACCATAGTCGGGTCTAAAATATTTGGGAAGCAAAAGCTGGATTTTAGTGTTTATAGCAAAGATGTTCCATGTATGAAAGAATTGTTTTTAGTATATGGTAGTGAGATTGTAGGGTCATTTTTGGAAACTGCTTTTACTAGCAAGAAATGGAAAGAGTGTTAGGTTAAAGAAATGAAATAATATTTGCATGGATCCTTAAAAATAAGTTGTGCTGTTATATATATTCCTTATGTGCAATTACAAGGCTCTAATCCCAAGTCAATGAAGGTGTTAAGAAAATTGAAAACCATGCTTTTTCTAGAATCTATAAGTAAGAAAGGAATATTTATGACAGTTTGTCACTTAGATTTAGGGGTGAAGAGCAGACAATTTTGACATTCTGAAGAAAACATTAGACTAACTTATTGCATATGTACATTATTTTTGTCTGCAGTGGACATATGCAGCATACCATGAAGCTAAAATCAGGAATTATGACATTTCTCGAAATGTAAAGTGTATACTTAAGAACATGACTGACCTGCTGGATCAGACCAAAGTCCTCCCTAATGTGGCATCCTGTTTCCTGTAGTAGCCAAGCAGCTGTCCCTGGGAAGCCTGCAAGTAGGATGTAAGAATCATAACCCGATATTGCTGCTCTCCAGCAACTGGTATTCAGGTTCATGCTGCTTTTCATATTAGAGATAATATGTAGTTATCACAATTGCTGCCCATTGATGCCTATGTTCTGCCTATGGTCATTAATAAGGAATAGCTTCAGTGAATTTCCAGTGTTTCAGAGGGTTCAGAGAATGAGGTTTCCATGAGGTTGCTGATAAGAATTCTTAATTCTTGGATTCATGTCAGTTCTGCACAAAGATCTCTGCTTTTAAATAACATTCACACAAGTATATTTCACGATGGGAAAAAAAACTACATATAATTTGGAGATGATGAAATGAAATAATTGAAGTATGTATATGATACTGGCTAGCATAATATGCTGTACAGTTGCTTTTCTTCTTCCTATTTTATTCTGAACTTGGATTCCATCTATAAAATCAATGGAAGTCTACATAAGAAATAAACAGTTCATTTTATAACTCCCTTCTGAAACTTTTGATACAGTCTTTTCTTAAAATGACTTAGTGGGGCAATACAGCAGGATAGTCATCTAGTTCTCTTGATAAGTTTGCTCAGTTTTTCAGAAAATGAAAAATTAGTTTATATTCTAAATATTCATTTCAAATGAATGGATCAGAAAGATAGAAGGAGGATAGAAGCAAGATGACGTTTGTGCTTCATTGAGATCTGGGTATACTGTTTGCATAGCCATGGATAAAGAGCAATGCATGCAGTTCTGTTTTGTGCAGTCATGAGGAATTTCATAAACATCACGTTACTTTGGTATGCTGAAATAAATTTGGACAGTCCAAAACTTACAGCAGACTGCATTTTTTGATGTTTTCATTTACTACCAGCTTTCAATGGCATGGAATAGTGTGTTTGTGTGTGTGCATTCAAAAAGTATTCAGACCCCTGTCACTTTTGTTGCTGCAGCCTGATTCTACAGTTGTTGATTTTTTTCCTCATTAATCTATACTCGGTACCCCATAATGACAAAGTGAAAAACAGAAATTTACAAATATCTGTAAATTTAAAAAGAAAAAAAACCCTGAAGTATCACATTAGCATAAGTATTCAGACCCTTTGCAACCACACTTGAAAGTTAGCTCAGATGCCTCCCATTTCTCTTGATTATTGCTGACATGTTTCTACACTTTGATTGGAGTCCGCATTTGGTAAATTAAGTTGATGGGACATGATTTGGAAAGGCACACACCTCTCTATAGAATAGCATCACACCTGATAATGCACACCAGCAGAGCAAAAGCCATGAGGTCAAAGGAACTGCCTGCAGAGCTCAAAGATTATTGCAAGGCATAGATCTGGGGAAGGTACAATAAAATTTCTGCTACATTGAAGTTTCCTAAGAGCACAGTGGCCTCCATCATGCTCAAATGGAAGGAGTTAGGCACAACCAGGATTCTTTCAAGAACTGGTTGCTCGGTCAAACTGAGCAATCGGGGGAGAAGGGCCTTAGTAAAAGAGGTGACCAAGAACCCAGTGGTCACTCTGACTGAACTCCAGAGATCCTGTGTAGATGGGACAGAATTCCAGAAGGACAACCATCACAGCTCTGATCTCCACTGATTCTCCACTGATCAATGGTCAGCACTGATCAGCACTGATTCTCCACTGATCTGGGCTTTATGGCAGAGTAGTTAGATGGAAACATCTCAGTGTAAAACACATAAAACCCCACTTGGACTTTAAAAAAAGCACCTGAAGAACTCTCAGACTGAGGAACAAGATTTTCTGGTCTGATGAAACCAAGATTGAATTGTTTAGCCTCAATTCTAAATGTTATGTGTGAAGGAAACCAGATACAACTGATCACCTGCCCAATATCATCCCAACAGTGAAGCATGGTGGTGGCAGTATCATGCTGTGGGTTTTTCAGCAAGAACTGGGATACTGGTCAGGGTTGAAGGAAAACTGAATGGAATAAAGTACAAGAATATCCTCAATGAAAACCTGTTCTACAGTGCCCAGGACCTCAGACTGGGTCGAAGGTTCACTTTCCAACATGACAACGAGCCTAAGCCAAGACAACACAGGAGTGGCTTAGGACAACTCTCTGAATGTCCTAGAGTGGTCCAGCCAGAGCCCCGATTTGAACCCTAGTGAACAACTCTGGAGGGATCTGAAAATGGCTGTCTATTGATGGTCACCATCCAACCTGACTGAGCTTGAGAGGGTTTACAAGGAAGAATGGCAGAATATCTTCCAATCCTATCATACCCAAAAAAACTCAAGGTTGTAAGTGCTGCCAAAGGTAGCACAAAGTAGTGAATGAGGGGTATGAATACTTATGCCTATTTGATATTTCAGTTCTATTCTTTTTAATAAATTTACATATATTTCTAAACTTCTGTTTTCACTTTGTCATTATGGGGTACTGGGTGTAGACAAAAAATGAATTTCAACAACTATAGAATCAGTCTGCAGCATAACAAAATTGACAAGTGAAGGATTTTTTCTATGTGTGTATGTATATATGTATACACATAATATATAAATAAAATATATACACACACATGCTCACACACACATGGTTTAATTAGAAAAGTAATAAACCCTTAATCTCTTTTAATGGGTAATATACCAGCAGAAACATTCATTGTCACTGTAGATCTAGTTAACACTTTTGAATGAATTGGACAGATTTTATTTGAACTAAATTGAATTATCTGTGGCCCAGAAACTTTATTAAGATATAAAGAAGCAACTTTTAGAATAATTTGTATAATAATTTAGTAAATATTTACTGAAGCAAAAATAATCACATTAAATTTTCTTTCCCTTATCTTCCTGTCCTTCTTTAGCTACCAAACCAGATACTTAAATGTTGTAGGGTCTTCAAAAGAGAAACATTCCACAATTCTATATATGTCTGGACTACTGTAATTGTTCTACATGGGGTTGCCCTTGAAGATACCCAGAAGCTTCAGTTGGTTCAGAATTCAGCAGCCTGAACAATTTCGTGCAAGCCTAGATATGTGCACCTCTTTTGCTGGAGCTTTTACTGGCTTCCATTCTTATTTCAGGGTACAATTCAAAGTGCATGGTTGTCACCTTTAAAGCCCACATGACCTTCCCTGCTTCATCCCCTTTGCCCAATAGTCAGGGTATGTTGTGGATGCCATCTGTTAAGGAATGTACATCTGTTGAGACCACAAAAAGAGTCTTCTCAGTGGTTGCCTCTTTGGAATATTTCCTTTGTATGATTGGCCCCTATCTTGTTGCCTTTCCAAAAGGATTTCGATTTTGGACAACAGGATTTTCTCAGTGGGTCTGGGGATCACAAATGGAGATGGAGCTGATCAACTGTTGCTGCTGCCATGGGGGAGGGTCGGGGGTATTGTTGGATTTTTATATTGTGAATTTTTAATATAATCTGCCCAGAGTCATCTTTGTGTAAGTTGGCTGGCCATATAAATTTGCTAAATAAATCAATAAATAAACTGAATGGAAATGAAATGTATTGTTGCTGGTGCAAATACCCTCCCCTGCAGCCTACAGGTGGAGATAGTAATTCAGAATTGGTATGGGCAGAGCAATTGCGATGTGAGCAATAGCAATGTTACTAAATAGATTTTTTTTTTCAAAACCTAAATACAAAGCAGCATCTTCTCAGTCTAGAACTGATTCAAAAACGTACTAGCTATTCCTCAATGTCAAAATGGAATATGGATCCAAGTGCACTGTAGTACTCCTACTGAGAATCTGACAGAAAATATGTCATGGAATACATAATAATCAACCTCTTAAGAGTTGCATGGACTTTAAGGGGAGCCATCCCTACAACAGAATAGGAAATGCATTAGGGTGCTTTCTGCATACCAATGGTTCTCTTTTATTTATATAAGCAATATTTATATCTTCCTTCCAAGCAAATATATGCATACCTATAACTTTTCCAAAAGTATTTATAAAACATTAAGCTTTGTTTCCTAAATCCATAAGCAATTAAACTGGATGACTCTCGTAAAAGGAAGAACCTCAGAAACACAACTGAAAAGCCTCTTCCTTTATTGATAGTTTTATAGTTATGCTACTCTTCCTCTGCTTACATTTCTGACTCATTCAGTGCCTTTTCATACATTTCAAACTGCAAAGAAAGAAGGTGAAAATCTGCAGAATCCATGCTTTCAAAGGAATATTTTCCAAAGATGGCTATTGCTCTTCATAGATTATTGTTTAGAATTAATAGAAGCAAATCTGTTTTAGAAGTCTTAATACAGATAGTCCTTGACTTAAGATCTGTCACTTAGCAACCATTTGATGTTCCAGAGGATCTACTTATGTCCAGCTTTGAAATTCTAACAGTCAGGACCCCCATGGTTATGTGTGACTGTACTTGGGGCACTCGGTAACTGGCCCATGATCGTAGTGTCCTGCAATCATGTGATCATGTTTTATGACAGTTTTGCCAAAAATTGGCATTTACTTCTGAAGTTTGACAAAACTATACTCATAGCCAACTATTGGTTTGCTTAACGAAGTGGCATTCGCTTAGTGACAGTGTTGATTCACTTAATGATTGCCACAATAAAGTCATAAATCAGATAGATCCTATGACCAATCCATTTTATGAGTTGCAACCATGATGGGCAGGTTCCATTACGGTTAGAACATAAGAACAATCTGTAAATGCACTCAATAAATGGAAATTGCAACATAAATGAGCTATTGTACAGCTTATATTTATAATGAGGTTACCAGATACAAAGATAAAAACCAATACAAACTAAGAAAATACAAACAGTAAAAAATGTGAGAAAAATTTAAAAAATAATAAAGAAAAGAGATATATAAAGAAATGGCTTCTTCATCAAGAAAGTACAATCTACTTCTTCAATAACTTATCACCTTCTCTGATAACTACTATAAATCATATCTACTTCCCATATCTCATCTCTTTTCTATAAACAAAAACCTCACCATTCAGTCCCAATCAGCAATACAAACTTAAGAATTACCAGAAACAACATACACATTTTAATTTTAAATAAACCAACTTTATATTCCTCCCCTTTGCTTTTAAGAATCTTTTTAATTCCTTTAAATAGTGTTCCAAAAGATAATTTCTTTTCATTTTCTCTTTGTCGCTTCTCAGAAATTCGTTCATAAGTTTAACATGTATTTTTTGTAAATCTAAAATAAAGTTATCCAAGTCACTTTTCTGGTTTGTTAAATTCCTTTTAATTATCAAAACCAACTTGTTTCATTTGTAAATTCAGTGTAACATCTTTTTCCATATCATTCTTGTAACTGTCATTTTTAAATCTAAATTCAAAACATCCTCTTCTCTCACCTCTTAAATCCATTTTTATGATAGCGTCAATCTTTAAAGTAACACGAGTTCATTGCTCTTAAATAACGTTGGATTCTTCCAAAGTTACAATACATTGAACCATTCTATACTAATGGGTCGCTTCTCTTTTAATTATAATATTTCGGTTTCTCTAATGTCCAACATTTAAAGTCCCTTTTTATCCTTTTTAGCAGCATTTTCCATGGGAGGATACTTACATTAATTTAAAAATGTTCATAAAGGAAGCAAAGAAACCCAGTTTCCTTTTGAAGGTGCTAAATCATAGCTTGGGTAAAGATGGTGATTCCTCCAGAGCTCTAAAATGAGCCAATAACCATTGTTTTACTATCTTCTATCTAGATGGAGCACTTGTGGGCAATCCCAGATTCTCCCCTTGAGCAGAGAGAAATTCTGAGGAGCCAGTCTATTTATCAGCTCCTTGTTCCATCGCTCATTGACTCTGTTCTCAGTGTAACTTGCTGGGAAATTGATTTAAAATTGAGATTCAGGTGGCAACTGGGAGAAAATTCCAAGCATGGAGTATCAGTGTTATTTTTGGAGGTGTGCCTTTGACTCAGGTTGACTCTTAGCGACTGGACTAGTCCCTGAAGTTTTTTGGCAAGGTTTCACAATCAGTCTTGTAATTTGCCATTGTCTCCTTTCAAGCCCTGAGGGAAAATGATTGGCTTAAACCTATGGTTTAAGGTCACCCAGCTGTCTTTGTACCTATGACAGGCCTAGGATTCATGATCTCCCAGTTTCTAGTCTCATAACTTAACTATACCAAACTGTGTCTCAGTAATTTAGTGATTTAGTACTATCTCTACCACTGAAGCAATAGGCGTGGGCTTAAATGGACTCCAGAGGATGGTGGAGGACAGGAAGGCCTGGAAGAACATTGTCCATGGGGTCGCGATGGGTCGGACACGACTTCACAACTAAAAACAATAACAATCTCTACTTGTAGAATCCAGACAAGCAGGAATAACATACTATTTTGAATTACCAAGGGCTTTCACTAATTTAATTTTTCAATTTTTGTATTGTTCTTTCTCCTAAAATTCAGGATAGCATTTTACTTTTGCAAACACGGATTTGCAGAAGTCCCAATTTGCTACATATATGCATAGGCTTTCAATTTGTTTCCAACTTAAAAGCTCAGTTCATTGTACCATGCTAGTTTGTGCACTTTTCTCTCTCCTAATATACATAATTAATCACCATTAACTTCAAGCTTTAATTACATATTAAACTTTGGTTGATGTCACCAAAGTATTTTGCAAGTTCAAGCATTTGAGCTAATGGTTCAGTTAACTATGATTGTAGTACACAGACACAAGTTTGTCAGTCATTTCCAGTTAATGTGGAAGAGCAGGCAGCTCTTGGACAGGGCATTCTTCAATGGCCTCTGTCATGTAAGCTGCATAGATGTACCACCTGTCACACTTGCATCAGAATAATCAAATTTGAAATTGAAATTTGAAAGAAATGTGTCAATAAATATGGATCTTCTAGAATGTGTTTATTTATTTATTTAAACAATTTATATGGCTACCCATATCAATATTGTTACTCTGGGCAGCAAACAAATTAAAACAAACAAACAAAAACCAATGCAAATAATTCAAAAGAAATGTCAACCACATGACAGACATTAAAAAAAATTCCATTTTGCAATCAATAAAAACCCCCACAGCCATAAACAAATCAACCAGCAAGACTCACTTAACATCTTGACCCAAATGCCTAAGGGAGCATGGCTTTGTTTGAAGCAATTCTTCCGTATTAATGCATTAAATGTGATAAGTTCCAAATTATGCTAATTATGAAAGCTGAAAAAGTATTTTACTAACACTCTTTTTTGCACATGAATTGCTGTGCCATCTTACCTGAAAGAAGCCTTTCCTACAAGATGTTCATAAAGAAATATTAATTATAAGTAAATTATTATGACCATTTAAGCTGACAACATCAACAAATTTTAAATAATCTGGTTAATATAAATCTTTAAGCCTTCCATTGATGGTCTGCGAATGGAAAAAAGTAAGCAATTAAAAACTGAATTTGTCTCTACTGTCATCTGACCAGCACAGGATGCATTTGTCTGGTTCCTAAGTATAGTGCTTGGCCATGGACATCATCCCCTTGTGTTGAAACAAGTGAATTGGCTCCCAATTAGCTACTGGACTTCAAGTAGCATGACATCAGACAGATGGGTTTTCCTTACAGATTTGCAAAATTTATAGGATTGTTAAATAGTTTTTGTTGGTATAAATTGTGAATCATTATTCCACAGTCACTGAGAATGGCCCTATTTGTAATATCTGCCTTTTGGAAAGTTTTCTCACTTGATAAGCAAATAGGACAACTATTAGTACATTTAGAAATGTACTAATTTGTCATTGTGACTGATAGAACTGGATTTTAATTTTTTTTCTCCCATTCATTTTTAATGTATATCTTAGATGGGGTGTTTTAACTTACCATAAATTCCGGCGTATAAGACGACTTTTTAACCCATTAAAATCTTCAGATAAGTGGGGGGTCGTCTTATACG
>JANHFM010001712.1:146459-162011 GCA_032468115.1 Grayia smithii | reverse complement strand
GGAGGAGGAGCGATTCAAAAAAATTAACCCAGTCTTCAGCCAATCAAGAGAGCATATTACCCATTGCTAGGACTCTCTCGCAGCACGTAGAGAACGAACGTTCAGGTAAGACAACGTTTCTTCTGATGATATTTCTCTGATGCAAGTGATCTACAAGCTCTAGTAACAAAAATCAAGGAGAACAGTGGGTCTAAGATTAACAACCAGCTTTTAGAACTCTCAATGAAGATACTGAAGAGGTAGATAGCGTCTGCTTTTTTTAGGGTTGACTAGTAACAGTAAAGGATCCAAGAATCAATAAATATGCCTCAGATTACAACTTGGTAGAATAATATTGAAGGCCTTAGAAAATATGACTCGAGTGTGTATAGCCATATGCATCAAAATTGTGCTGGCAGTGATTTTCCCTTTGACAACAGTTGGACTTTAAAAAATTGGATAGAAAGTGTGTTGACAGTTTTCAATGTTGCTGTTGGAGAAGGCTTTTTGAGAATATAAATAGTCAAGTAAAAACAAAAACAAATGGAATACAGAACAAATCAATATAGAGTTCTCACTTGAACTACAAATCATCAGCCTCAAATGATCATATTTAGGACACGTGAAAATCCAGTTCCTTTGAGAAATCTGTAAAGCTAGGGAGGGTAATAGGCAGGAAAAGAAAAGGACAGCTAGCAACAGGATGGATGGACTCTATAGTGTTGATGTGTGTACTGTTGGGAGACTTGAAGTATGAGACTGGGGACAAGTTCCTGGAGAAGGTCCATCTCTGCTAAGAGATCACACTGACTTGATGTCACGTAATTAAATTATCAACAACATTTTCAAAGGAAATGTAATTCAAAAGGAAAGAAGAAAACAACATGCCCTACTCACAAGAGAATCTGTGTAAGAAAACAGACGAGCACAAACAAATTGCAGTAATCCCTGGACATCACAAAGGAATCAGATGATTTATACAACATCTTCCAACAAAATGGATACCCATACAACTTTATCAAAAAGTGCTTGATCACTCAACCTACTACAGTACAACCAACACAACCTGAGAAAAAGATAACACTGCCATACATTCAAACCATCTCAGGAACCACCAACAGTTACAACAACATGGTATCACTGTAGCACACAAACCAATTAAAGCCCTCCAAAACATCCTAAATAAACCAAGGATGTAGCAGCCCCAGAAGAAAAAACTGGAATCATCTACAACATACAGTATAAGGATTGTAATATCCACTATGTAGAATAAACAGGCAGAAGACTAGCACAATGCATCCATGAATACCAATTAGTTAAAAGGCATGATGAAAACTTATTTTCGCAACACATGGACAGACTTAACTATAGTTTCAACTAGGAACTATAAGCATCCTAGACCAAGCCAAATTCAAAAATGCTAGAGAATTCCTGGAAGCCTGACACTCAGACAAATCAGCAATCAACAGGCAAAGGAGATAAACTACATACTATTCAAAAGAGACAGTAAGTCAGAAAGGAAACAAAAAGACCATACTACTAAACACCTTACCAGCTATCATTAATCAGAAAAGCATAGATCAACACCAAGATTAATACAAGACCAACAATAAAGAAATGAACAGTACCCCAATTAAGGAACTACTAACTCAGATTTACAAGCTAACAGTAAACAACAGCCTAAACAAGAAACTACTATCAACATTGATAGGGCAAATCATTAATATACAAATAGATAGCAAACCCCACTCTCTTCTAGCTATGAGATACCTAGTTTGGTAATGAAACGTTTGCAAAAAAAAAACCCAACCAAGCTGAGAGAGCACCAAGGACCTCACAATTAATTTCACAAATACTGTTGCCAAGCTAGACATCTGAGCACTGTCTATGATTTTACTTTCTATTTTTTAAGTGAAGAACTTTGCATTTATTTTTGATCAATTTCATTCTGTTATTTTTAGCCCTTTTCTCTAATTTACCAAGTAATTATAGAGAAAATCTATGTGCTTTTTAAGAGATCACACAAAATGACCCATAATAAATATAAAAATAAATATGAATCTTATACCATCTAAAGATTGGTTTTTTGCTCTTAACCTACTGGGCCAGATTTATAATTGGTTTGTTGACCAGGTAAGCCTCAAAATGGGCAGTCCATCTTTTGGAGATCAACCACTTTTTATAGATAATTATGCTAAAATGTATGGCCTGACTGAGAGCTGCTTTTGATGAACAGGCTAGACAAGGAATAACTTAATATAAGATTGAACAACAGTGACAAGGTAAGCACAAAGTATAACTGAATTGAGGAAGTGTATACATTTGATACATACATACATACATACATACATACATACATACATACATAAAACAAATAAGTGACACGCAACTTCTAGTCCAGGATGTGAGATGGAATGAGATGACATAGATTGAGCAGTTTAAAGGAGCATATATAATAAACTATAGGATGATTTAATTGGATAGGATACTGTAGGATCTTTAGAAACATTCCTTCAGTGCTTCAAGAACTGGACACACTGGATGGGAAAGATAGTCTCTGATTTTCCCCTCCATTTCCCTCCATCTGCTTATGAGACATTAGTACATGTCTAATACATGCAGCAAAGCGCCAGCAGAATCTTATTGGCGGTAGAAAAGCAGTGCCAACACATGCATGACCGTTGTTATGTATTGTGGGACTTTGGGACATTTTGTAGTATTGGTAACTTTTCCTGCTCTGAATCGGCTGTGAAATCCTGCACATAGGCATTGTGAGGGCATTTGGCCATCATCTGGCCTAGATGCCTTAAGCTTGACTCTGGTGAAGGAACATGGCCAGGGGTTTGGCCATGTCCCAGGAACAAACTTCCAGGGGTTTGTTAAAGAATACTGAAACTCATCATGTACAAAATCAGTACTTATGCATAGAAAGGTAAAGAGATTCACTGTAGAAACAGAGACCCTATGTATTGGCTATCTGAGGGGTGGCGTGGAGGGATTGGAAGCACCAGGCTTCTGCAGGAATGAGGGAAGGAGTGTTTTGAAAAGGAAGTAGCATGAGAACACATTCTCATAAGATCACCAGCAAATACCAGATGTACTGTACATAGCAGTCAGTGGAATTCTTTTGTAATAATTTAATTAACTTTGCTATTTATCAGAGCTTTTCCATTCTTGGAAGTCTTGTTTCTGCAGTTTCTTATCTAACTGCCCCTGAGAAGTCTGATACCTCTTTTTTTAAAACAAGTTCTTATCCTTTCTCAAGTTCTTTTTCTGATTAGAAAGGCTATTTATGATTGTTATTTATAATTAAGGTTTCTAGCTTTCTGATTAATAACCAGAAAGAACATGGCTCATAAAGTTCATGGTCTTTGTTGTCTATACACGAATGCCTAGAATATGGGGAATAAACAAGGTGAATTTGATTTTTTAAGAAAGAAAATATTAATCCTCCATTTAATAATGGTGATCATAAATGTATAAACTCAAAAAATTATAAGCAGGCAGTCTTAGTGTGTTTATATTTTCATATCCTTATAGATATATACATTATTTATATCTGCTCACAAGTCTAAGAAAATGAACCTGGAAATACTGTAGAGTGTCTGGATTAAAATAAATACAGGAACAAATAAAAATACAAATAATCCACAGTTAATGGCCACTCACTGACTTTGCAATAACATGGAACAAGAAGTAATTAACACTGGTCCTCAGAGTTCTGGCCATCTGACCATCCCCAATGTCATATGATTACTGGTAGTTCGCTTGGCAACCAGGAGCGCCAGAACTGTCTTTGCTAAATGACACAGTCATCTGATGTTACACCTTTTATGACTGCATCACTTATCAATGACAATTTTTATTGTTATTGCTTCTGTCATTTTAATTGTGAGCTTCCCAGAGTCACATTTGTAAAATAGGTGGTTACACAATGTAATAAATGAATAAAAAATAAGGAAGACTTGGTAGAAAAGTACCAGGCATTTTAGGGAAAAGTGATCATGTACTACTGACTTTCTTGATTCTAAAAGAAAAGAATAATTAAAAAAATGTACCTTGGATTTAAAAACAAATAATAAGTAAGCAGAAAACTTCATGAGCCTCAGTTTTCAGATTCTTGAACTTCCTTCCTAGATTTTTAAATAGATGAGTTTGCAAAAAGTAATTGTCCCCGTGCACTTGAGCAAGAAGGGATATTAACTAATAGATACAATAACTCCTGGAAATTCCATTGCACTCCTGATCCTTGCATATGGTAAACTATATTGAGATGATCGGTTCTGTTCTGCACATATTTATTTCATTTCCTCATGGTAAGGAGTCACCATCTACCAAAACTCCTTATGTCTTTGTGCTTACAGTGCAACCCTAGGCACTGAAACAGACTTTTGTCTTTAAGGAAAGTTGCAAAAGCTCTTGATTGCATAATATAGGTATGGAAATAGAGAATTAAAATAAATAGTTGAGCATAGAAGTGAGCTGCTACCAACACAGCAACTCCTAGTGGACAAATATGAAATGCATATTTCAACTAGGCAATAACAAAACATGTTTTATGAAATTATGATGTAACAAAAGCTGTATTAGAGATTGCTGTCCTATAGCTTTATTTTCTAAGAGCACTTCCATATTTTTCACTGTTTATAGCTAAGGAGTATGTTTTCAGATGCTGCAGTTGCAGATTTCATAAAATCAGTTGGATGAGTTCTTTCATGGAAATTATTTCTGTAATCAATAGATTTCTTATCCAGTTCCTGAATATGATAAATCATTTTTCTAATATTAAGATATGCTGACGTCAAACATAGTATTTTCTTGTTTAATCAAAGTTATTCTTTCCTTTTTCTGAAATGTAACTTCGCTTTACATTTAAGATTTGGTCACTTTATGTTTGCCCAAAATTAAATAATTATTATATGTAACTAATGACAATTCTATTTCATTGTGGAAAAACTGAAAGTATTTATTAATGTATAAAATTTATTGGCCACCCATCTTACCATAGGGTAACTGCCTCCTAGAAAAATCTACCTTTGAGCTACAAAAATTAATTTCTTACTGTAAATAACCAGTAAAGTTACCAAGATTGGGGTGTAGCTGTTTATTTTGCACTTATTTTTTCACATTAAAGGAGGTGGTGGCGGAAATGTTTATGTTTGACTAGATATGTGATTGTAGGCAGATTTAAGTCTGAGATTAAAAACTCATTAAATAGTCTTATGGTAAAATATATCTGCAATTGAAAGCAATAGTAATTAATTACGTATAATCAAATGCCATTGTTTAAAAGCATATATTTGATCCTACCTATTTCTCTTTTTTTTTTGTATGCTTGCATTCAAATCAATTCAAATAGTTATAATTATAAATTTGCATGGTGGTACATTCATCTTATAAAGATTTCTGGGGTTTTTTAGTTCGTTTTCTGTGCTTACGTGGAGAAAAAATACCACTAGTTTGGAAGAGTAGTAATTGAAATGTACATGTAACATCACAAATACTGAAAGCCAAATAAAAATGAAAACAGGCTAAGATGGGAAAATAAGTTTAAAAGATCTCTGCTGGATAAGCAATATGGAAAAGATATCTTAGAGAAGTAAAAGAGATGCTTAAAATTTGTGGCAAGGATGACATGAGGACAGTCTGATTATGTATTCAATGGATATTTTTAAATTCTGTACGATTCGGTATACATCTATATTTTGGATGTGGGCTTAAAGATGTTTGTCTGTATCTTTAGGTTAAAAGAGTCCACATTTGATGACACCAACTTGGAGTAGCCTGAGTGTTCATTTTTCTTTGATGTTTTCCTCTAATCAAATTTAGATGTTCTTATCCTTTTCATCTTTCATACAGGTAAGCTATTTTATTCTGGGAAAGAAATATTGTTAACCTTTAAGAACAGAAGTGATGTTATGAGGGCCAGCATATTGTATGGTTAAGACTTGGACTCCTAAGGAGGGAGATCTGTGTTCTAGTCCTCCACGGAGGTAAGCTGTGTCACCTTGGGCAATCAGTGAAAGATATGGCCAAGGAATGATAGATCAGATTTAAAAAACAAGATTACCTGATGATGAATTTGGTTCAGCCTCTACAAAGAGTTGCAATGGAAAAACCATCTTCCTCAGGTAGCAATGGAGGTATGGCACTATGCTGGCAGTATGTACAGCTTAAAAGGTTAGGAGAGGAGTGCAGCTTGCCTTCATTAACCCCTGATTTAGAAGACCAAATTGGGAGATTGGACCCCAAAGCTCCAAAACTGGAGAGGCCAGTGAGACAGATAGCAAGCAGAGTCAGAGACTTGGATTCTGATAAGGAGATTAACTTGCAGAAACCAGTGAAACAGAAAGAGAGGATAAATACCAGTCTTATCAGGTGCTTTGTAGCCAGAGTGAGGTTTCATATAGGAAGTGAGGCAATATCACATGTCCAATGCACAAATTGGAAAGTACTGAGGAAATCTCCTACTCCACAGTGAGAAAATTGTGGCAGGGAGGCGCTGCTGTCTGGTAGATACTGAAAGTGTACAGATAACAAGGGGAGTTCCTAAAAGACTTATTGAAGGGTAGTTAGGCAGAAGGTGAAATGAGTTAGGGTTGATGTATTACATGCCAATCTAAACCCATAGAAGTGTCCAGTAGTGATGTTGATGAGATAGATAGATGACCAGCACAGGTAAGATAAGAAAGGGAAATGTATATTTTGATGTTTAGGGGTGATTTGATTGGGATTAAATTGGACAGATATAGATATAGCAGGAGGTGCTAGGGATTGTTATAAGGTTTTTGGAGCGATAAGGCAGTCCATAGAGAAAAGGTGGTTTTCTTTCCTCCTAGTGCAGTAGAGAAATTAATATTCTGTTATTCTGCTCTGTTATTCTGTTAAAAATAAAGGTATGCTTTAGAAATAGAATTGTGGGCCTTTTTAAAACTTATTCTTCAGATTTATCTGTTATTTCTAGGCTTCTTATTTTCCATATTATTTCTAAAAATATATTTTTCTATCTAATTATATTGTGATCTATATTTCCCAATCATTTTATTTTCATTTATCCAACTTTTATTATTTTTCTCCAAAATTTTACACTTTGTTTTATATACTTCCTATTATATTTTTGTAATAATTTAATTATTATTAAATAATTGAATTGAATTGAACCTTCTTCACATTGAGCATAACTTAATTTACTATACTAATATACACTCAAGTTACAGGTTTAAAAAATAATTTCCCCTAGTTTAACCTTTATTCCTACGCAGTCTAGAAATTATCTTTTTTAAATTAGCTCAGAAAAAAGTCCATTAGGAATTACCAGAAATATCAAATAAATAATTTCTCTGTGGTCAAATAGTCCAACTTTATATTCCTTCTTTTTGCTCACAATCTTGATCTTTAAATCATTCCTATGGCATGACAAGAGTTGATCATTTATTATTGTTTGTGTAGAAGAATAGGCAGAGCGGAATTAAGCATGTCATCAGTTTAGAATTCTTATGTGGCCAAAAATGATCTAAGTCCAACGACTCTTAAATTCCGTTGACATTTACCTGCAGCCAATTTAGTGTTGAACTTTAGTTGAGTAGATTCTTGGATATAGTCTTGAAAAAAATCTCCTATGCTACAGTCTAACAGAAAGGAGTCTTCAAAGCTTTCAGCAACCTTTGTAAATCTCATAAAGAGGCATCACCTAGAATTTCTTGTTGCAGTTGTTCCATGTCCATATATTTTTCTTGATTTGTCTTTTCCATTTTGGTAATCTCAATTTTTTTGTCTTCCATCCCTTCAAACTCTAAAATGTCTGTCAGGTAAAAGTTTTTTCATCATCTTTTAAAAGTGTATCCATTGAAATATGTATTCTTTCTGAGATATTAATATTTCAATCCATGTTTCAAAATACTTTTTTTAGATAAGAAAAAGATAATTAGCTTAGGCATTTTAACTCTTTTTTCTGCCTTGTCCTTTAGTTCCCTCTAGTGTCCATTTGCAATCACCATTGAATCTTGGTTCCTAGCATGGTTCCTTTCAGTCATTTCACATGAGGGTATATTATTTAATTATGATGTAATCTCATGGGAAATGACTGAAAGGATATAGTTAATTATTTAAATAATTATTATTTAATTATAAAAATATGTTTTTCAAATAAACAGATTTATAATTAAATAATAAACAATGCCCCATATCTGTCTAGTCTTTCAATCCATTTAGTTTTTTAAAAATCAAACTCCTTTTATAAAAAGCTTTTTGCCAATTCTTTAAAATTTCTGAAGAATGTAAAACTCACCAGATGTCAAATTAAGCTCACTGTTTTGAAGGTCTCTAATATTCCTAAAGTGGTGGAATTGAATATTTTTAAATGGGATTAGAAAGTGAATTCAGATGTCTTAGTGTCCTTACTAAAGGCTCTGCTGCTATTGAGAGCAAAGATACTATCTTCCTCCATTTCTGGGGCTTGGACCTGCATGAAACCACTGGAAGAGCTGCCATTTATAGCACTCATTGGCAGTCTTGTTCCCCAGAGAGATTCAGAGGACTGGTCTACTTGCTGGTCTTTCTTTCTTTACAGCTCTTTTGCCAAGATATCTTTAGTCAGCTCCTACTCACACTGTGAGCTACTCATTAGTGTATTTTTATTATAATCTCTTTTATTAAATTTCCATTCTTTCTAAAGATCTGTCAATTCCAGACCTTTGTTGACCTTTCTCTTGTGCATGCGTGGCTGGCATCATTGTAGATCTTGATTGCCTCTAGTACTGCTATAGCTTTAACTTATTTTCTATCTGCACTGACCTTCTCTGACATAAGATGCTATTATGCCAGAACCGCTTGGCTCTAGTGCTGGCTCTCATCACCTTGTCCCTGGTTTTCTGGTACTAATGGTCTGGCACTAGTTCTTTTTGATTGATTCTATCTGGCATTTGATACTTCTAGCCTACTGAGGTATGAACCTCTGATCACTGTTACTCCGATTCAGTTCTCTCTGGCATGCCTTCTCTGGTTTTACTTTCTCTGGCAATTTGTGTATTTAGTATGCTCCAATTTGACTCACTGTCACCTGGTGCTGTTGTTATTGTTGCTCTGTGCTGCTTCCAGCCGCATCTACAGCTGCCTGGCTTGGAATAATTGAAAATGCTGGAGGCTGAAAAGCTAACCTTTTCTGGCCTCAACCCCTCCCAGAGTTCAACCTAGTACTCCAGTGCTTTCCAGTTCCTTGTGACTGGAAAAACCCCTTTCCAAGGGACTTGCCCTCTCAGACTTTCCCTGGCACCACTTCCCTTTTTTTTTTTAGTTCTCTTTAACACTTGAGCTCCTTTATCTCTCTCCTTTGTGGTGCTGCACTGCAGAGCCAAGCTTTCCTGTGCCTGCTCCAACTATATCATTGTTTAAACAACTGGCTCCTCAAAATGGTAATGGTGCAGTCCTTTTAAACCATTGGACCAAAGTATAGCTATCCTGGTGTTCTCTCATAGAGAGATTGTTTAGGAAAAATAACATTATTACTTCAAAGCCAGCTGTTCATCCCTTGGGATAGGGACCAGAATTCTTAGGTACCCAGGGTTCCAGCTGCTGCTAGTAAATACCAGATCTTTATGAAATAAGACCATACCCATACATGATGGAAAGTTGCATGGATGTGGTGTAACTGAGATCTTGTTGGGCAGCTATGGGAACATTTGCTCTCCTAGGTTTCAGGTCTTGATCAGTTATGACGCAAGATCAAGGTGGTGGTGCAACCATGGTTGTGCCTAAGCCTTTTGCAGTTACTGGAGTTCAGTTTCTCCAATGTATCTATATTGGGAAAACATTTGGACTTTGGCATGGAATATTGGCAACTCTTCCAAATTATTTTGTTTCTGAATGTGACTCTTTGCCTTTTGTAAATAAACACTTTTAAAAAAACCCAAAACAATGAAGTAAAAATATCAATATTTTATCATTTCTTCCATAATATCTACTATTTCAATTCCAGTTTCCAAATGTGCTAATAAAAGGATCCTTTTATTAGGATTAGGATTTATTAGAGACTATGCTGTAATTCTGATTTTATGTTTATTATGCCCTGCCCCAAAGTATCTAGAATACTTCACATCTGCTAAGGAATGTGAATTCTCTGTGTGTTCCTGTGATTTCCTGTGCTAATGCACCTTAAATGGTAAATTATTCCCCACTAGTCTTTTGAATTTGGTGTATATGAGTTAGTAATTTTGTAAAGCTCATACTTACTTTTCCTGCTGATCTCATCTATGAAAATGAATTTTTAGGAACATCCTGTGATGACTAAACCAACTGTTGATTCCCCAACACCTCTTAGGACTCAGCAAAGATTGGATACAAAATTCTATATCTTTTCCACCTCATTATTTAAAATGTAAAGCAAGTTTGAAAGACTGCTATTGGGCTTGGAAGAAATGAAAGGGGTTGATTAAGCTGCTCTTTCCGCTGTTCAGTGCTTTCTAAAATATAAATTATGCAAAGGAGAAAAATGCTGACATTGACTCTTCCTGAGCATAGAGTTACTCAAAAGACTTCTTTTCACTATAAGAGTTTTCTGTGACTGTCAGTCAAAAATATTAGTTCATTAGTCCTGCAGGTCCTAATTGATAACAACATAGCAGGAAGCTATTAATCATAAAATTACACACAACTATTCACATGGAAAAACCCAGTGACTCATCTTATTTCTTTTCTAGACTTCATATATTCATATTCATAACCTTTGGAGCACTGGGACTCATCAGGCACTACTTTTCCAGAATTGGTTTCTTATCTAGTCTGAAAATCTAAGGAGTCGCATTTAAGATTCCTCCCATCTTATGAGGTTCTGGAATTGGGGGTGAAACAACAGGCATTTTCCTACACCATTCTTCATGGTCACTCCCACTCCCATATCCTGGAGACATGCTGGGCCTCTTCCTTCCTCAAATTCTTAAGTCTATTTTATGTCACTGTGCCTTTGATTCTGATTGATTCTAGTTCATCATTATACTTACATTTTTTTAATGTTGTATTTTAGTTTTACTTTTACTTTTACTTTTGCTTTGCTTTGTTTTTTTCTTTTTTCATTTCTGTTTTTTGTAACATGGCCCAGGTCTGCATGGTTTGGAACAGTCAACAAATATTAAATCTATGACCAAACATACAGACTTTTTTTAATGTCATGTCACAGATCATAGTGAATGATTAGAAAGTCAGTGAATCTTAGAATGTTTGTTGCACATGCAGGAAAAAATAAACTGGAAGAAGTGAATGTAGGCTAGAACATTAAAGTTTAAGAATATATTTTAGTTCTGATTTACTGATCAATAGTAAACACGTTAATGTCATAATGAGCAATTTTAAGGATGTGATTACCATCCTTACCATTGTTCCTCTTAAATGTTTCCATTTTGTAACCATGTTTTAACCTTTTGCTACTCCTATTATGTATTACAAGGTAAATCCTAAGACTTTTGATAAATTTTAATCGGTTCATTTTAAATACATATAAATTATAAATACTTCCTGTTAGAATATGAAATTGTGCCAATATGTGCCATTGTACAACTGGTTTTAGTAAATGGTACACCATTTACTGCTCGTAAAAACACCTTCAAAAACAAGGAAGAAAAAGTATGGTCTAATCAACAAGGTGACAAGAATTGATGATGAGAATATATAGAAGAGCTTTATGCTGCAACAAAAAGACCCAACCTCCCAAGGATGATGAAGAAAGAGAAGCAGAAATAGGGCCAGGCATCCTTTAGAAAGAGGTCATGTGGGCAATGAGCTAGTTGTCAAACAAGGCCCAAGGTAATGAACCATCCCTTCAGAATTGCTGAGCACTATACACATCCATTATAGCTTTGTGCCAGAAAATTTGGGAAATGAACACATGGCCACAGGCTTAGAAATGATCAGTATTCATCCATTGCCCAAAACAAGTGACCTAAGGATTGCTCTAATTACCACACAATTGCCCTCATCAGATACACTAGCCAGATTCACCTTAAGATCATACAACAATATATGGCGCTATATAGTATCTGAGCATCAAAAGGGAATTACCTGAAGCTCAAACTGGTTTTAGTTTCAATATTGCAAATCTATGCTGGAGCATGGAAAAATCTCAAGAATATCAAAAGGACATCTACATCTGCTTTATTGACTAAAAGAAAGCCTTTGATTGTGTTGATCATGACAAGCTGTGGAGAGCTCCAGAAGACCTGGGGTGCCATCACATCTGATCAAGTTGGTGCAGTTGCTGAACACAAATCAGGAAGTCATTGTGTGAACATCATATGGACACACTGACTGATTCAAGAAAGAGGAAAGAGTGCTTCAAGGTTGCATTTTTTCACATTTTTTATTCAACCTGTATGTCAAAGTGATCATGATAAAGCTGGAACTTGAAGAATCAAAAATTGGAGTAAAGATTGGAGGAAGGAACATCAACAATCTTTAATATGCTAAATGTAATAATATCCTCAGAAACCAAAGAAGGCCTGGAATATTTGATCAAAAAGATTAAAGAAGAAAGCAAGAAATTTGCTGATGCTCTTATGCTCTTCCTGAACATAAAAAAGACTAAACTCATGACCACTATAAAAACTAGAAATGTGTAAATAACAATGACAGTGAAAAGATTGAATGTATGCAAGAATTCACTTTTCTAGGATCACTGATTGATCAAAGTAGGGAATGAAGTCCAGAAATAAAGTATATAATTGCATTGTGTCATCCAACATTGATGAATATAAATTGAGTATGGAAAAGCAAGGATGTCAGGATGGCATTAATATGCACTATTGTGTGCTCCATAGCTACTTATTGTTGTGAAAGTTGGACCATGGAAAAACTAGACAGGAGGAATTTCAACTCAATAAAGTTATAATGTTTGAGAAGTTACTGTACATTCCTTGGACAGAAAGGTGACAAAAAAGCAAGTACAGGAGTGTATAAAATCAGATATCTCACTGGAAGGCAAAATCACAAAATTCCATCTTACTTATTTTTGCCATGACACAATTTACTGGAAAAAACAGTTATGTTCAGAATGATCAGTGTTAAATGAAAAGAAGCTGCCAAAAACATGGCTAGACACCATCAAACTTGATACCAGAGCATAAAACAATTGAAAGAAGCCATACAAGATTTGAAATTGTGGAAAGAGTTGGTGCATAGATTTGCTAAAAATCAGAAAACAATTTAACAGAAAGCATCAGTACAGCTGGTTTTACAGAACTGAGAACTATTGTGTACATGTTTGATGTAGCAAATATTGTTTTGAGTTGTAGAACAAAATAAGACGTGCCATGTCTGAAGGAAAGGATACATTAGTTTCCCCTTTTCCTTTTACTAAGATGACAAGTCTATTGGAAGGATTAAATACCACTGATGTAAACTCTGATTTGGTGGAATATGTTTGCAACTGCAACTTATTCAAAATGTTGGAACTAGTTAAAAAGAGAGAGAAAGAGTAGATGAATCACTTTAAACTTAGTGGCAGGAATAATTCATGTTAATTTCAAGGAAGACAATAAAAATCAAGAAACTTGAACTCATAGGGATATAAGGGATATATTTGTTGTGTCTATCCTCTCACCCTGAAATGTGATTTAAAGTACAATTTAAAGTTTACCTAACGCTGTTGAGAAGGATGAGATGGTGGCAGATGTAATACATGCTCTTTAGCTGTCAGTTATAAGAAATACCATTATGTTGCCTTTGAGGAGCTGGCTAGTCTTGATCCAAGAGTAAGGTATTTGGGGTTGATGAAGTGCAGAAATAGGACAAACGGAAAGGATTAAGCTTTTAACATAAATATAACAAGAGGTAACCAGTTCACACATAGTTCACTGAGAGCTAAAATGTTTCAGTTCCTTAACTTCATTGATTTATTCTCAGTGCAGATATGCAAGATTAGTGTTAGCATTGCTCCTCTCTGTGACTATTAATGACCCTAATACTTAGAAGCTGTAAGGATGAACAAGCTGAAAAAATACTGATATTCACTATCTACCAGAAATTATATTTCAACAGGTTACTATGAATGAATTCAATTGAAAAAATATTACATTTGAGGTGATAGGTGGTTACTTGATGATAAATAATTGAGAGTAGAATAGAATAGAATAGAATAGAATAGAATAGAATAGAATAGAATAGAATAGAATTCTTTATTGGCCAAGTGTGATTGGACACACAAGGAATTTGTCTTTGGTGCATATGCTCTCTGTACATACATTTAAAATTTGCTAAGAGTTTTTTTGCAATTTCTTGAGAAACATTAGAACTATCTGAATACTATAATTTGTACCTCTTCATATTTTGATTATTTTCAGGAAAAATTAAATATTCGACAGCAGCTGAATGATGCAAAGCAACAATTACTACAACAAGCTGAATATTGTACAGAAATGGGTGCTGCAGTATGCACATTACTATGGAGTGTTTCTAATAATGAAGAAGCAGTTAAAAATATTCTAGGAAGTGTAAGTTTAGCCACTTTGGGGATATTAAATCATTTAGTCACTTTTTGAAGATTACACAATTATCAGCCTTGTTAAAATCCTTTTTAAAAAAGCTTACTCTTTCTCAATCTAGTTGGAATTAATACACTACAGTCAAATGTGACATATTTGCTAAAGACTTTCTAGAGCCTACATTATGGTTAATTTATTCCATTTGAGACCAAATATTGGTCCAAACTAAGTCATCAAGATTGGTAGAATTTAAGTTGTCCCCTTAATAATGTTAAAGTAAATGGAGAAATTTAGAAGACACCTTTAGGAATTAAATTTGTATTTTTGTATATAAGTTATCAGTTGAATACTCAGATGCAAAAGAAATAAGCAGAAATTGGATATGTTGTTAAGCAGATACAGATGGAACCATATTAAATAATAAATAACTAACAATACTAATGTTAACTACTAAATGATATCTAGAAAAAGTCTGTCTTTACCATCTTCAGGAATGCTTCTTTGAATGGGGCATATTGGCTTCTATTTCATAAGCTTGGTGCTATAACTAAAATCTGTCCTGAAACTGCCATTCTCTCACTTTTATGAAAATGAGAACAATAAACTTCTAAGACAGATCAATTCTGTTTGGAGAAGATGATCATGCAGGAGGCTAGTTCCCAAACTATATAATGCTTTATAAGTAAAACAAAATTTTGAACTGTACCCAGAAAATCATGGACAACCAATGCAAGGCCTATAGTATAGGTGTCAGAAGTGGTATTCAGCAGGTTTTGACCAGTTCTGGAGAACCGGTACCGGAAATTTTGAGTAGTTCAGAGAACCGTAAATACCACCTCTGACTGGCCCCGCCAACATCTATTGTTTGCCTTCTGAGTCCCAGCTGATTGGGAAGAAATGGGGATTTTGCAGTAACCTTCACCTGGAATGGGGTGGGAATGGAGATCTTACTGTATGCTTCCCCTGCCACGCCCACCAAGCCATGCCCACCAAGTCATGCCACACTCACAAAGCCACGCCCACAGAATTGGTAGTAATTTTTTTTTTTTTATTGAAAAGTTTTAAAACAATTTTACATTTATACCCCCCCCCTCTTACCCTCCCTAAC